>WNYA01004170.1:0-20148 GCA_019512145.1 Engystomops pustulosus | reverse complement strand
AGCATCAATAACATAGCGTACAGGAGAAAAATGTAAACAAGGAAGGAGGAAGGAAGTATAAAAACTAATAAAGGAGGAAAAAAAGGTGTTAGGAAGGAGAAAATAGATAACAACACTGTCCTCCCAGCAGGCAGTGATGGCATGCGACTCTAGCTGCCCATGTGATGCTGTTCTGAGGTATTACAGCATTGATAATATTGCATGGAGCACATAAAAACAAAGATGAAAACGGAAGAAGGGAGTATAAAAGGGAAAAAGAGGGAGGTAGGAAGGTGGCGCCACATTTAAAGGGAAAGTATATGTTAATTTCTTGGGCTATAAGAGCAAATGAGTCATGAGAACTGACCTTCCTTGGGGCTCTTAATTCTCTGTATGTGGACAAGTTAGATTTTTGCCATAAAACTTCTCTGTTTCACAAGTTTTTATTTTTTTTGTTGTTGATTTCCTCAAATATTTTCTCTTACTAATCAGTCTGAGTCTTGGTGTGAATCTGTACAGCGGCATCCTGGGAATAAGCGAGCGCCATGGATAGACGCGCATTCAATTAACAAGCCCACCGTCATTAATTTTAATAAAGCACAACGTGTAATTCTGCGCTGCAGATGATTTCAGCCACAGATCCGGTGACAGGCGAGATGTTCTGCGTTGTTCTATAACAACGGAAGAATACGGAGAATTCGGAGATTGGAAAAACATGAACAAAAAAAATCGAAACATCTTCTGCTTCTTGAGGTTCCTGCAAGAAGATGCCAACAAGTGTTCAAGTCATGTGTGTAATAAGAGGGACGGGGAGGTGGAGGCGGGATCTAAGGAGCACGAGGAGGTGACCACTCGCATCCTGGAGACTAGTAGGACCACGGGGCAAAAATTGGTCTCATCTTATCTTGTAGAGGAGTTTTGGGGCTCATTCAAGCTCTAGGTGCTAGTAGAACCATAACTCCATCTGCCCCCATCTAGTGCTTCACACCGGTCGCTCTTGACCATGGGGCAAATGGAATTTTGGTCTCATCTTGTGATTTAGAGGATTTTTTGGGGCTCCTTCAAGCTCTAGGGGCTAGTAGAGACCATTACTCCATCTGCCTCAATCTGGTGCTTCACATCGATGCCTCTTGACCAACGTAGGTCATATATCTTCAAGGCCGGAACCACTCTGAAAGGCAGTGACCTGGTATGGAACGAAGTCCAAGTCACACGATTAGATGTAGACCGTTAAGAGAAGGAACTTCCTTCAGAGACGATATATCAGAATTCTTTCTATACAAAGAAACAGGTTCTTATCAAGAATTTCACCATAGATCGTGAAGGACGCATCGTAATGAAGTCCATGATGTGTAGAGTGTGGCAGAGCCCCGTACACCATTAGATGTAGACCCTTAAGACAAGGGGCTTCCTTCTGACTCTCGAGGCTCTTTCAAGCTCCTAGGGCCAGTAGAGACCACAACTCCATCTGCCTCCATCTAGTGCTTCACACCAGTCGCTCTTGACCATGGGGCAAATGGTATATTGGTCTCATCTTGTGTTTTAGAGGAGTTTTGGGGCTCCTTCAAGCTCTACGGGCTAATAGAGACCATTACTCCATCTGCCTCAATCTGGTGCTTCACACCGATGCCTCTTGACCAATGTAGGTCATAAGTCTTCAAGGCCTGAACCACTCTGAAAGGCAGTGACCTGGTATGGAACGAAGTCCAAGTTACACGATTAGATGTAGACCATTAAGATAAGAAACTTCCTTCAGAGACGATATATCAGAATTCTTTCTATACAAAGAAACAGGTTTTTATCAAGAATTTCACCATAGATCGTGAAGGACGCATCGTAATGAAGTCCATGACATGTAGAGTGTGACAGGGCCATGTACACCATTAGATGTAGACCCTTAAGACAAGGGGCTTCCTTCTGACTCTCGAGGCTCTTTCAAGCTCCTAGGGCCAGTTGAGACCACAACTCCATCTGCCCCCTTCTAGTGCTTCACACCGGTCGCTCTTGACCATGGGGCAAATGGTATATTGGTCTCATCTTATGTTTTAGAGGAGTTTTGGGGCTCCTTCAAGCTCTAGGGGCTAGCAGAGACCATTACTCCATCTGCATCAATCTGGTGCTTCACACCGATGCCTCTTGACCAACATAGGTCATAAGTCTTCGACGCCGGAACCACTTTGGAAGGCAGTGACCTGGTACGTAACAAAGTCAAAGTTACACCATTAGATGTAGACCCTTAAGATAAGGGGCTTCCTTCTGACTCTTGGGGCTCTTTCAAGCTCGTGGGGCCAGTAGAGACCACAACTCCATCTGCCCCCATCTTGACCAACAAAGATCAGACGTCCTGAAGACCAAGACCACTCTGAGAGGTAGATCAGTATTCTGCTGAAAACCACCAGAACAAAGCCCCACAAACAAGCGACAACAATCCAATGGGGTGGAGTCTTGGGCTGTACTTTGGGTTCACAATTAAAGTTTAGCCTTAGTCGTATTGGACTCAGGGCGCAAGGCATCAGAGCGGCGTCACCCCGAGAGTATTTATGTATAGCCAGATCCATGATCTATAGGATCACCTATAGGAGAAACAATCCCCCTTTTACTGCATCACTTACTAAGCAGCAGTGGAAGTGCAGTACTAATGCTCCACTACAGATAACAATTCATTACACAGCGCTCATTGAAATTAATGAGTCAGTCATTAAGAGAGAGAATCAGCTAATAGGGACAATTCCCAGGAGGTGGAAGTCGTAATGGGATGTACCGTATGAAACGGGATATCTACTGCACCGGTGTATTATAGTAGTTATATTCTTGCACATAGGGGGCAGTATTATAGTAGTTATATTCCTGTACATAGGAGGCAGTATTATAGTAGTTATATTCTTGTACATAGGGGGCAGTATTATAGTAGTTATATTCTTGCACATAGGGGGCAGTATTATAGTTATAGTAGTTATATTCCTGTACAAAGGGGGCAGTATTATAGTAGTTATATTCTTGTACATAGGGGGCAGTATTATAGTAGTTATATTCCTGTACATAGGGGGCAGTATTATAGTAGTTATATTCCTGTACATAGGGGGCAGTATTATAGTAGTTATATTCTTGTACATTAGGGGCAGTATTATAGTAGTACTCTTGTTTTTTGAAGGACGACAGACTAGTTTTCATTCTTTTCTTGGTTTGAAATTTTGGACAAACATAGATTACACTTCTAGTTTTGTGAGAGTGTCTCCGCCTCGGCTCTCTTATCACTAATGACTCTTTCGTCCTCATCTCCTTGCGCACTTGACATTTATAATGGTTACCAATTTGCATCTTTTGTGAAAAAATGAGTAACTTATATTTCCTGACACGCCAGGAAAATAATTAAGCTGCTCGTAACAACCAAACAACAAGATGTGAATGTACAATCTGCCGGGATGTAATTAGTTGGCGGTATTATCAGGAAGAATGTAAGATAAAATCATGAGGCAAAAAAGCAAAAAATAAATGAACTTTTGCAGGGACTGAATAATGACCACAGTAATAAATAAGGCCGATTGTCATCTCCTTAAATCAAGGAATCTTCTACTTCGCCCCTTTCATGTCTGGGATCCTTTATATATCAAGGAATTGGAGTTAGAGATCATCAGAAAAGCTTCATTGTACTTGGATGTAGATGGCACCGGGGTTTGGGGTCTCTACACTATCAGCATTTTCTCTGGAGGACTCAAAACTTGCAATGCCACGTTGACCCTGCGGGGGCACTGCAGGGAAAATAACCCCTTGTATGGATTGGAGCCGATCACTGATAACAAACGTATAAACTCAAGTTTATTGCATTGTAGGACGTCAAAACCTTCATTGAAGAACCTAAACAAGATCTTTGACCCTCACCATTTCTGGTCACCTAACCCAATTAGAAGGTTCTAGGAGTCTCCCAGTGAAGCATCTTGAAAACATATGGTAAACTCTACGGCCTAGGGAGAAGAAACCATTGTGTAATCCAGTTCCAAAACTTGGAAGACACCTTAATGATGTCCACCAATGTTGGTCAATGTTGCTATAGTATAATTGACCTCTAAAACATATGACAAACTCTAGGCCTGGGGAGAAGAAACCATTGTGTGATCCAGTTCCAAAACTTGGAAGACACCTTAATGATGTCCACCAATGTCGGTCAATGTTGCTATAGTATAATTGACCTCTAAAACATATGGCAAACTCTAGGCCTGGGGAGAAGAAACTATTGTGTGATCCAGTTCCAAAACTTGGAAGACACCTTAATGGTGTCCACCAATGTTGGTTGTTATTGCTATAGTATGATTGACCTTGAAAACATATGGTAAACTCTACGGCCTTGGGAGAAGAAACCATTGTGTGATTCAGTTCCAAAACTTGGAAGACATCTTAATGGTGTCCACCAATGCTGGTTGTTATTGCTATAGTATGATTGACCTCTAAAACACATGGCAAACTCTACGGCCTGGGGAGGAGAAACTATTGTGTGGTCCAGGTTCCAAAACTTGGAAGACATCTTAATGGTGTCCACCAATGTCGGTCAATGTTGCTATACTATGATTGATCTCGAAAACATACGGCAAACTCTACGGCTCGGGAAGAGGAAACCATTGTGTGCTCCAGGTTCCAAAACTTGGAAGACACCTTAATGGTGCTTCTGGAGACCATTGAATACATCCCTACCTCTCCTCCTCTCCCGGTTGACCCTCACCAGTAAGAATTGATAACCCGCATCCTCCCTCGCAATCCCAGTAGACCATCTTTATTACTAGATACGTATTTATCTTGATAGAAGGGAATGTAATCAGGTATCATATAGATTAGCTGATGCTGCAGGAAACCGGATAAGGATAATAATGGGAAATAATTGGAGTCTTCGAAAGTTCATTAAAAGTTGTATTAAAGTAATTTGAGAAGTTTCCACTTGGAGCGGTGAAGGTGGAGAACTTTGTGTAGAAGGAAGAAGAAAAGGAATTAAAGGAACAGTCCCATAGTTTTTGGTCTTTCATATTGTACCTTGTCTAAGGGAGTAACCATCTCAGACACCATCCTGCATGGTCTATACTGCATGATCCACACAGGGTTAGAACACACTACTGTTACAGTTACTGATGAGATAGCCTCCTGTACACAGATAGGATGAAGAAGAGGACAGGACAACCTCACTGTCAGTAAACATAGGGTATCTTAGATTTATTAAGGAGGAAATAGAGAGAAGGATAACAACACTGTCCCCCAGCAGGTAGAGATGCCACTGACTCTAGCTGACCATGTGATGTTGTGCTGAGATATTATGGTATTGACAACATAGCTTAGAGTGTGAAAAGACATGGATGGAAAAAAGGAAGGGGATATAAACAGAAATAAAGAAAGGAGGGTAAAGATGGAGGTTAGGAGGAAATAGAGGGAAGGATAACAGCTCAACGGAACCTTATACTATTTTGTAAGTGTTCTTTATTATAGGGGCAGTTGGTTTAACTTAGGAATTTGTTCTTGGTGTGAACAATTTTAAAATTCGCGTATCTCATGTTATTATCCCAAGGCTTGGGGATTAGATTAATCGGGGGGTTATATGATTTATGGGTTCTGGTGTTTATAATAATCTAAGTTCTTATTGAATTTTGAGTCTGTCAAGGATGTGATTGAATGTAAGGTGGGCTAATCTGAAGTCTAATGAATTTACAGTTATGATCGGAGGTGTGATGATTTAGGAGCTGATTCGAGCGGGTTGGTGAATATAGGAGCCTGATCGAGGTCTGGTGAATAAAGGAGCCTGATCCGGAGGTGTGATGAATTTAGGGCCTGATCCGAGGTCTGGTGAAAAAGGAGTCTGATCCGAGGTTCTGGTGAATTTATAGGAGCCCTGATCCGCAGTCGGTGAATATATGAGCCTGATCTCGAGGTCTGATAATATAGGAGCCTGATCGAGGTCTGGTTTGATATAGGGCCTGATCCGAGGTTCTGGTGAATATAGGAGAATGATCCGAGTACTGTGAATTTAGGGCCTATCGAGGTCCGGATGAATATAGGAGCCCTGATCCGTAGGGTCTGGTTGATAAAGGAGCCTGATCCGAGGTCCGTGAAATAGGAAGCCTGATCCGAAGGTCTGGTGAATATAGGAGCCTGACCGAGGTCTTGATAATATGGAGCCGATCCGAGTCTGATGAATATAGGGAGCCTGATCGAAGGTCTTCTGGTGAATATGGACTGACCGAGGTCTGGTGAATAAAGGAGCCTGATCCGGATGGGTCTGGATGAATATAGAGCCTGATCCGAGTTCTGGGTGAATATAGGAGCTGATCCGAGTCTGGTGACTATAGGAGCCTTACAGGTCTGGTGAACTATAGGGCCTGATCCGAGGTCTGGATGAATTATATAGTAGAGCCTGATCCTAGGTCTGGTGAATATAGAGCCTGATCGGGTCTGGAATATAGGGAGCCTGATCCGAGGTTGGTGAATATAGGAGACCTGATCCGAGGTCTGGTGAATATAGGAGCCGACGAGTCTGGTGGAATATAGGAGCACGGATCGCAGGTTGGTGATATAGAGAGCCTGATCCGAGGTCTGGTGAATTAGGAGCCTTGATCCGAAGGTCTGTGATATAGGAGCCTCGTCAGAGCTCTAAGAGATTTAGGTCTTAGATGTGAACGACAAGGTAGCGCATGTCTGTGGCCACTGCTGCCCAAATGTGAGGTGGGACAACAGACTACTTAGTTTATGGGGAAATATTTCACACAGGACATTTTTTTTTAATAACATCCTATTGAAGCGAATGTTTATATATGGAAGATTAGCGAACCGATGTATTGCCCAGACGTGAGGAGCAATACCCTTAAGTAACCTGATTTATCAGTTTGATGAATTTAGGTTGATCGAGGTCATTTTGAATATAGTTTGAGTCTTAAATATCAACTAAACTACCGACAATATTACCGTATATAAGCCGGTTTTTCACGCACAAAAAGAAGAGGAGCCGCGGGGGGACAGTAGAACGGGCAGAAGACAGAAGAGTAGCTGAGGACCGAACATCACGGAGAAGACAGAAAAGGAACCGTGCTGAGCACTCGGGGAGCCGTGCCGAACATCAGGACACCCGAAGGTGAGGTATGAAGTTTATCTTGTAAGTGCTGGCAAACTGGGGGCTCCTGTATACTAAAGGGGCTGGCTTATACTAAGGGGCTGGCTGGGCTTTCTAAAGGGGGTGGCTGACTGATTACTATAGGGGGTGTCTGGTATACTAAGGGGGTGGCTGGCATTATATACAGGGGCTGGCTGTATACTCCAGGGCAGGCTGGGTTACAAGGCTGTGGCTGGTATCTCTACAGGGGGGGCTGATAAGAGGCTGGGTATACTCCAGTGGGTTGGCTAGCGTATACTACAGGGGGCGGCGTATACTCATGGGCTTGGCGTCACTAGACTAAAGGGGCTGAGGCTGATACTACAGGGGCGTGGCGTTATTACTCAGCAGGGGCTGCAGGCTATATACTACAGGGTCTGGCTAGCTTAGGTAAACTACCAGGCTGGCGGCTATACCTAGTGGCTGGCAGCTATATACTGACTTGGGATGGAGTCTAATGCCAATGCATTTCCCACCCTCGGCTTATACTTGAGTCAATAGGTGTTTCCCAGTTTTGGGTGTCAATTAGGGGCTCGTTATACTCGAGTCCGCTGTATACTGAGTATATACAGTATTGTTGTTAAATTTTTCAAATCTCAACCTTTAATCTTTGGTCCACCCAGTTATTATAACACCGTTGACTAGACCGTCTATTACTAGGAATCCAAACACTTTCATTAGTCCTGAGAAGCCACCACAATGTTGTAGTAGCTTTCCCCGTCTGGCTCCACTTGCTGCTGCTATCCTCCGCCTGCTAATTCGTTACTCCCTTAGGCAAACTCTCAGTTTCTTCTTCTTACTGTGGACCTCGTCCTGACTTTCAACCCCTTTCTTGTGCTTGTACTTCGATCCGTTTCCTCTATTCCTCGTCATAAAGTCTGTACACTTCCTTCTCCTTCCCCCTGCTTTCTTACACTCATGCGTTATCTTTACGTTACATTCACCCTTACCAACATGAGTCAATTGAGTATCTAGGCTAGCTGAATAGGAGACATTCAAAAGTTTTTAGGGACCTTAACCTGGTCAACGGTCGTTAGTATTTCATCAAATATTAACCCGAGATATGATCACAATGATTGTATCCTTTGACATTAATCTCGCCCTGGGAAAGACCAAATATAAAAAAAAACTTTGTTGTGAAAGTTTATGCAAAGAGCGGTTTAATTTCATCTGGTAACAATGTATCCCTGGTACCGTATTGTTCGCCAGGGTAGATTGCCTTGTACCGATGACAGCTCATTCGACTGGTAGGATGTCCGTTGAATGATAGTTTTCATTACAATAACTGAAAAACCTCCCGAGACTGAAATACATCAGTTTTTTTCGCCGCAATATTTTTGAGCGCCGGCTCGGATGTCAGAAACGCGCTGGATAAGTAGATCTCCCATGTCTGCCACAAACGCGGGGTATCAATCCATGAAAAGGTTTTAATAATCTCCTAGGATACACATTAATTTGTCAGTTTTATCGGCACGAGATCCGAAGAAAAGAGCAATATTAGGCCAGGGATTCTAAGGAAGAATCCGGGACGTGAGTGATAAGAATAAAAGTTAGTACTTAGATTACATTCAGACGGCATGAATTGCGACAGTCAGGCCCCCCATGTGATTCTATGTATCCTAATCACAGTGCGGTGTGAGTCACGGCCCCGATCCGGTCCCAGGCAAGCTCAAGCCACCTGAATGCAAACCCTTAGGGAAATGGAAAGGTGGCAATCCAAGACATGGGCGTAGGAGGGATTCGGGGAAGTCCCTCAATATGGGCTGCCGATGGGGCGCTGTAAGGGCTTAGTCCCGAATGTAATGGGGATCGATATGGGTGAACCATTTGCCCATTTACCCACATGTCTCACAGCACCCTGATCGTGCACGGCGAAATATAGGACGTGTTTGTGCGGTGCTCTGTGCTCCCCTATGGAGCGGGAAGGGGGTAACCGCGCACGTTCGTGTGGAATGCTACCTAAGGGCGACATTCACGAAAAACATATGATCCAAAGCTATCGGCCAGGTGGGCATCCGCACAGTGCCATGGAGAGGAGGAGGGGAGCAAGAGGGGATGAGAGAGTAGGAGACAAAGAGCAGACTGCATGAGGGCAGGAAGAGACTTGAGGCACAGGACTAGAGGATGGGTGCCAGGAGAGAGCAGGAAGAGAGCACAGGACTAGCAGGAGTTGGCAGAGGAAGAGCCGAGAAGAGAGCACAGGACTAGCAGAGGGGGTCAGGAGGATGAGCAGGAGAGAGTCACAGAACTAGTCAGGAGGGGGCGGAGAGAGAGCAGGAGAGAGCACAGGACTACGGAGGCGAGGAGCGGAGGGGCCGCTAGCGAGGGCAGGAGGAGAGCAGGAAGAGAGCACAGGACTAGCAGGAGGGGGCAGGAGGAAGGTCAGGAAGAGAGCACAGGACTAGCCGAGGGGGCAGGAGGAGAGCAGGAAGAGAGCACAGGACTAGCAGGAGGGGGGCGGAGGAGACAGGAAGAGAGCACAGGACTAGCAGTGAGGGGGCAGGAGGATAAGAGGAGAGAGCCAACAGGAATACAGAGGGGGCAGGAGGAGGGCAGGAAGAGAGCACTAGGACCTAGCGGAGGGGGCAGGAGGAGAGCAGGAAGAGAGCACAGGACTAGCAGGAGGGTGGCGGGAGAGCAGGAAGATGGGAGAGCAAGGCAGAGAGAGCCAAGCGGACCATCAAGGACTAACACTGGGACCGCGGGGCAGGAGAGGCTGGAGGGGAGCAGGAAGGGAGCACAGGACTAGCAGGAGGAGAGGCAGGGAAGAGAGCACAGGACAGTCAGGAGGGGGCCGGAGGAAGAGGAAGAGAGCACCAGACTAGCAGGGAGGGGGCAGAGAGAGCTGGAGGGGAGCGGGGGAGCAGATGGGGGACACAGGACTAGCAGGATAGTGAGCACAGTGAAAGTAGCAGGAGGGGAGCAGGAGGGGAAAGGAGGAGGGGTACTGGAGGGAAGGGGTTGATACAGGAGTGGAGGAGACAGCATCCAGGTTGACTCTCATTCACTGTGAACGTGTACCCGCCCCCCACAAGTCAGGATACACCGGAGGGAGGAGTCCATTAGCTTGCTCACCCCTTCCCTCTCCAATATAGCAGCTCCGGAGCTACTTGCACATACAGCAGAACTCCGGCTTCGCTGCTGAGCGTCCGCTGAAGAGGAAAATCTGGCAGGCGGCATCACCTCAGGCCTCTGCGGCTTCGAGTAGTACTTTTACTCTGCCCCACGGTGCTGATTCTCCACCCCCCAGTAGCCTTCTGGGCTAATTTAATACAAAGATAAGGTTTTTTTATCAAATTTTTTACTCATGTTTAGCAAATATACTATGGAGAAGGAGATTCCGGGGGGGGCAGGAAAACTACCAGCGGAGCCGACCATTGTATTAGATCCGAGACGTTAGGTTAGCACCCTCCACTAGTGGCAGTAGTGAGATCTCTGACTTTTTCCTGAGAAAACGATTTGCACTTTTGTTTTCCCTCTGATGCTTGACTGATACGTCTCCTAAAGAGAGAACATCACATCTATGGAGATGTACAATCACATCCGACTCATCCCATCTACTTATATATATAAACCTGCGATATATTTAGCATCAGTAAAAAAAAATAAATTTTCCCACACGGATGAAACGGTGGCGAGGGAACGATACGAGATCGAGGGGAAGTGGAATCACTTAGAACATACTAATTGCACATCAACTTTTAACCCTCCCCTCCCGCACACCCCAAACTGAAGCACATATACTATAATGAGACTTTTCATTCAAAGCGGTTTAATATCGAAGCGCAAGTGATGCATCCGCTTGACACTTCTGCAAATGGAAACAAAAAAAGTAATCGATTACTGAATTATAATGTGGCATAGCCCTCCACACATTCATACATCTGTTCAACCATCACCGCAGCGCTCCCCCGCAACGTCATAAACAAAACACCACAAAAAAAAAACCATTCCCACCGACCTACACCACGCACGCCAGCGCATAAAGGATAGGCATAGCTACAGGGATAGATAGAATACAAAACGGGCCAGCACGCCTCCAATCAGGGGCGTAACTAGGAGAGGTAGGGCCCCATAGCAGGCTTCTGAATGGGGCCACTACCCCCTCATGCAAGTTACAATCACACATTTATACACTGATGCGCACACATATAGTGCATATACACACATACATCATATATACACACATACATCATATATACACACATACAGTCCATGCACACACATACATCATATATACACACATACATCATATATACACACATACAGTCTGTGCACACACATACATCATATATACACACATACATCATATACACGCACATACATCATATATACACACATACAGTATATACACACATATACATCATATATACACACATACAGTATATACACACACATACATCATATATACACACATACAGTCTATGCACACACATACATCATATATACACACATACAGTATATACACGAACATACATCATATATACACACATATCGTATATACACACATACATCATATTTACACATACAGTATATACGCACTCATACATCTTATATACACACATACAGTATACATAGCATACATCATATATACACACATACAGTATATACACACACATACAGTATATACACACACATGCATCATATATACACACATACAGCATATACATATCACAGTTACAGAATATACAAAGGATGACGGGCCCCCTGACACTGTGGGCCCAAATTAGAGGTTTTATTGATACCTTACAGGCAACATTTCATCTGAGGAACTCCATCCTTCTTTAGGGTGCTGTCACACCATTCTGAAACGGATTCAAAATGCACAAGGGCGGGCCAAGGCCGATCGCATATGCGTATGAATGTAACGTAGCTGCTATTGGGGCCTGTCATCCGAACCAAAGGAAAGTGAAAGTGCTGGGTGCACCGTAATCAGCTCTGTAAGTACCCAGAGGATGGTCGACTGAGTTGACGTCCAGGCATATACTTCCCACCGGGACGGGATATCGGGACAGCGCCCGAAAACCAGGACTGTCACACTGGATCCAGGACGGTTAGGAGGTATGTTTAGTCTCAATGTTCCTGCATGAAGCCATATGGTTACTTAGAAACAATATAGTTGTCCTTGGATATGACCACCCCGCACCCAGGCAACAGTAACCACACATGGGTTATTGAGGCCTGACTGACCACCTGGATTCAGCGACAGGACAGCTGTGGGACATACATTATGTCATATAAAAATACTGACCATGTCATATAAAAATACTATTTGTTTCTCTGTGCAATGATTTCAGTTGCGGTGGTCGTATCCAAGGACAGCAATCTTGTTTGTAATGTACAACATGGCTACATGGGATTGGTAACCACATATATATCTCAGAAAGATAACACAGTGCAGTCACTGACCCAAGAAGGACAAACTAGGGAATCGCGTGCAGCTCTGGAGGTAACCAGAGTATAAAAGATTACATCTAATTCTGCTTCTTAATGCATGAAATCTGTCAGGAAAAGCCCTGATGCTCCCCCCATTTTCTCCCCTGCTGGGAGTTGTAGTTCCAGGTTATGCAGTGAGTAACATCTCCCGTCACTGCTAATGAGTCATGTGACACAGTGGCTCAGCGCCTCGCAGGAGAGCACTCCCATCATCCGTCTCCTCATTAGACAAATTTTTCTTTTTATGTAAATGAGTTTTTCACTTCAGAAAAATAAGATTTTCCGTGAACCTGATGACAGCAGCGTCTGCAGAGAGGAACAATCATGTCCCGAGGATCTACACAATAACCAGAGATTGCATTGTGAGGACTGGAAGCTTCACTCTGTGTGGAGGTCTACATTGCAGGGAGACCACCAGGTAACTACCTCTTGGCTCTGCTTAGCTATGACTGACCCGAATGGTTCAAGAGATCTCGTTATTCACCCTTTAACCCCCATAAAGGGATATGCAACTACAGGTTGCTACCTCTTAATGCAAAGCACTAGGGGTGAGGCTGAGTAGTCAGGGACAAGCCAAGGTCGGGGAAGGTGGAGTACTATGGTGGGCAATAAACAGTCTAAAAAAACATTTAGGATAGCAAGGTGAGGTTCTTTTGTATGGTTTGTTCCGGCAGAGGTCAGGGAAGAGGACACTAAGCTTTACAGGGAAACTAGAAAACACTAGACACCTTTAGCCAGGCACCTGTCCCATGGACAGTTGAAATAGAATGGCTGTCCACCTAACATAACGTTCGGCTACTAAACTGCATTGCGACTAGTGTCATATTGGTATTCCCTTATAACCCCCCATAAGGATCGGTCATTTGCGTAACTGGATTAAGGTTACTAACCTCTCAATGCAAAGCTCTAGGGGTGAGGCTAAGTAGTCAGGGACAAGCCAAGGTCGGGGAAGGTGGAGTACTTGGTGGTCAATAAACATCTAAACAATCAGGCAGGCACAGGAGTCGGTAATCATAATTTTAGCCAAGGTTGTCACAACAAGAGAGGGTCGGGCAGACATGAGGAGGCAGATAAGGTCTTCTAGGAGGACCAAGTTTAAGATATCAGAGGTCAAGGCAAGACAGAAGGTTCAAAGCAAGGCCAGAGTTCTTTTGTAATGGTTTTTTTTGCAAGGGTCAAGCAGGGCACTAATTTTACAGAGACACTAGAAGTTGGAACCTATTGCCTCTCAGGACCCATTCCCCATGACATGTAGACAAACCTTTTTGAGTTGAGTTGTTCTACTCCCATTGTTTCATGGACTAAACAATCTATATTCACCCTTAATGTGCTATGGACTTTAACTGCAGGTTATTACCTCTCATTCAAAGCACTAGGGGTCTCGCGGAGTAGTACAGAACAAGCCAAGGTCGAGAAGGTAAGTGTCAAGAATAGGTAAGTCAGTCAAAGTCTGTGCACGCAGTACAGGGGGTCGGAGAGATAAAGAAGAAAAGAAATCTTAGGAGGACAATTTAGTATAGGGAGAGGTCAAGACATAGCCAGTATCAAACGTTGGAACCATATTGCGCAGGCACCTTTCCATGATATTGAGGACAAAAATTTAGGTTGAGTTTGTTGACTCCCAGTCTGATGACTAAATCTTATTCACCCCTAAATGTGATATGGACTTTGCTGCAGTCTATTACCTCTCCATTCAAAGCACTAGGGGTCTCGAAGAGTAGTCAGGAACAAGCCAAGGTCGGGGAAGGTAAAGTGCTGGTGAATTGTGGTCAATAGGTAAGTCAGTCAAAAGTCTGTGCACGCAGTACAGGAGGGTCTGGGAGATAAAGAAGAAAATCTGTAAGGAGGACAAGTTTAGAATAGGAAGAGGTCAAGACATGAGCCAGTATCAAACGTGGAACCTATTGCAGCACCTCCATGGATTGAGCAAAAAATAGGTTGTGTTGGCTTACCCCACGTTGATTGACTACATCTGTATTCACCCTTTAATGTGATATGGACTTTGCCTCTCCATTCAAAGCACTTGAAGAGTATTCAGGAACAAGCCAAGGTCGGGGGAACGTATAACCTATTGCTCAGGCACCTTCCCATAGGGGGAAACTACCATAAGTACTGTGTTGTCTGAATTTTAGGGCTCATGTATTGGCGTTTACAGCGAAAGTAAGTGCTCAACTGGTCAGTCGAGTGCTACAAATGCTGGTCAGTCAAGTGCTAACCTGAGCTGACCAACGGATCCTCCGATTCCATGGTGGGCCAGTCCAACCCTGGTCAGGAAACCATTGTCCCATATATTCGATGCTCAGCCAGATCAGGCGATAGAATGTGTCAACTTTGACAACCTGCAAAAGAAAAGAAGGGGTAGAGGGAGGATCAGACTACACAGGGTCTGTTTGTAGTCTGTAACCATGACAACATCTAAGTCTTTATACACAAAGTCACTTGTTATAGGATCTCTGTGACCCTCCTGTCCTGTAACTGTAATGTCCCTTTAAATAATATCTAACAATATTTCTACAGGTTCTAAAAATAAGTAAAACCCGGACCGGCTAATCCATAAATCATAATTATAATCCTCAGCCAAATTCGGTTGTCGTGGTGATTTTAAATTGCAGATGCATGATTAATTATTGATTAGGAGCGCGCGGCCTGTCATGTAGATCGCCGAGGATTTATGGATCAACAGGAGGAAGATGACAGATCAGCGCGAGCCAAATATTCATCACCGAGTCACAGCGGCCAAAGATCCACCAACCCCGGGATGGAGGAAATACTAATCTGATGTCACAGTACAGGATAATACACACAGTGATGTCACAGTTACGGATTAATACCCACAGTGAGTCACAGTACAGGGATAATACACACAGTGATGTCACAGTACAGGGCGAATAACCCAGCGATATTGCACAGTACAGGTGATTTTAATACACACAGTGATGTCACAGTACAGGGAATAATACACACAGTGATGTCACAGTACAGGGATAATACAACACAGTGATGTCAAAGTACCGGGATAATACACACAGTGATGTCACAGTACAGGGATAATAACACAGTGATGTCACAGTACAGGTATAATACAAACAATGATTGTCACAGTACAGGGATAATACACAGTGATGTCACAGTACAGGGACAATACACCACAGTGATGTCACAGTCCGTAACAGGGAGAATTACACACATGATGTAACAGTCACAGGTATAATCACACAATGATGTCACAGTCAGGGATTACTACCACACAGTGATGTCACAGACAGGGAGGGATTAATACAACACAGTGATGGGTCAACAGTACAGGGAAGAACATACAAACAGTTGTCACATAACGAGATTAATACACCAGTGATGTCACAGTTACAGGGATATTCCACCAGTGAGTCACAGTACAGGGATAATACCACTCATGATGCCACAGTACAGGGATAATACACCAGTGATGTCACCGCAGTACAGGGATAATACACACAGCGATGTCACAGCAGTACGGGATAATTACACACATGATTGTCACAGTACAGGGCTTAATCGATAATACACACAGTGATGTCACAGTACAGAGATAATACACACGGAATGATGTCACAGTACAGGGCTAATACACAGTGATGTCACAGTACAAGGGGGAAATACCACTCAGTGATGTACAGTACAGGGGATACTACCACACAGGGATGTCACATTTACAGGGATAATCACAACAGTGAGTCCACAGCCAGAGATTAATTACACCCAGTGAGTCACAGACAGGGATAATACACACAGTGAATTTTTGGGGGGTTCCACAGTTTACAGAGATAATACCACCCAGTGATGTCAAGTACGGGATAACACACAGTGATGTCACAGTACAGAGATAATACCACAGTGATGTCACAGTACAGAGATAATACACACAGTGATGTCCAGTACAGGGAATAAAACACCACAGTTGATGTCACAGTACAGGATAATGACACACAGTGAGTCACAGTACAGGGATAATACACACAGTGATGTCACAGTACGGGCTTAATACAAAACAGTGATTTGTCAAGTACAGGATAATACCACACAGTGTGATTGTTCACAGTACAGGGATAATACCACACAGTGATGTCACAGAGTACAGGGATAAATACCACAGTGATGTCACAGTACAGGGATAATACACACAGCGATTGTCACAGTACAGATGAAATACACACAGTGATGTCACAGTACAGGGATATAATACACACAGTGATGTCAACAGTACAGAGATAATTACACCAGTGATGTCACAGTTACAGGGATAATAACACAGTGAGTCACAGTGAGTACAGAGATAATACACCAGTGGATGTTCACAGTCCAGGGCTATCATACACAACAGTGATGCACAGTACAGAGTTAATACACACAGTGATGGCACAGTACAGGGATTAATACACACGTGATGGGGGGGGGGTGTCACAGTACAGGCTCAATACACACAGTGATGTCACAAATACAGGGTTAATACAAACAGTGAAGTGATGTCACAGTACAGGATAATACACACAGTGATGTCACAGTACAGGAGATAATACACACAGTGATGTCACAGTACAGGATAATACAGCAATGTAACATCACTTTTTCCTGGTAATAAGATGAGTCTTGGAGTTACATACTATTTCCTGTGCCGTTATTCCCTCTCCATCACTTACCCCCAACATCCACTGTCCCTGCAGATTTTTCCACTCCCTGGGACACCACCCAGAAGGAGCCCGACCCGCCACTTTATTGTGTGATCCCTCTACCTGTGAACTATAACCCCACCCCAACCAATCGGATCCCTCCCACCATACCGTGTCTTGTGGGCCTCCCCTCGTAGGTCCGCCCATGTTCTGTACAGGAATATACACACATTGGGGCAGATTTACTTACCCGATCCTGACGCGATCCCACGGTGCGTTGTCCGACGAGGATTCGGGTCCGGCACAATTCACTAAGATCGTGAGCCCGAGTTCCTGCATCCGTCGCTTCCGCGCTGAGGTCCGCCAGAGTCCACCTTCTTCTTCCCGGTGCATATAAGTGCTTGATCTTGCAACACAATTTCCTTTTTTAAATTCTGCGGTTTGTCAGAATCCGTTGGGTTGCCCGATGGCCACGCCCCCCCCGATTTCTGTTGCATGCATGCCTGCGCTGAGGCTCCATAATCGGATTGCATGCGCCAAAAACCTGGGGCAATTCGCCGCAAAACGGAAATAATCACGAAACCCAACGAAAGTGCGGCGTTCGAACCCTTAGTAAATGAGCCCCATTGGGCCACATGTAATAAGTGTTTGCAGCAGTTTTCTGTCTGACTTTGCACTGAAAAGAACATGCACACTGCTCGCACGCCCACACGTGTCCGGGATGCTCCGGGATCAGCCGGATTCGCCATATCTGGAGCAGTGACGATGGATGAAGAACAGGCTGTGGACGCTCTCTGATGCTCGGAGCCCTGTGTCTGGATATAGAATATGGGGCAGCGCTCTCCAGCTGGGTCCTGCTGATCGCCCCGGAGCTGGAACGTCTGCGCTCACTAAACACCAAGAACGCAGAGAAGCAGCTGAGTCATTCAGGACAGGGCAGAAATCACCAAAATGTCACAACCCATGGGCGGCCTCCTACAACACCTTCAGGTAGCCCCTTCCAGCTTTGCTTGATTAAGGGGCATAGATGATCATCTCAACGTCAAGAACTTCCAAGAACTGCGATAGAGTTCATTGATGGGACCTCAAAGGTCCTGGACCTAATCAAACATCACGAGTAGATCTCTTTCACCCAAGTGTATCATGATGCACAAAAAGTTCACAAGGATCTGGAGTATTGGAGTCCATCTTCTAGAAGAGGTAGGTGCCTTGATAACCTTTCCACAACCCTCCGGACCAGAAGGCCATGCAAGGGTCATGGATCACTAGCTTCACCTTGCCAAAGCTTAGGGACTGGCCAAGGTCTTTTAGTCAAGGAGACATCTAGGTACACCCTCCGCCGAAGGGGATGAGGAACCTGATGGCCACCCAGATACACCTACATGTACGCGGGTCTACCTGAGAGGGATCGGCAAACCCCTAAGTGATAGCCTCCCCTCACTAATACTTGGGGAGAACCTCACTTCCACTCCGATGATGACTAGGAGTCATACTGCCCCTAAACCTCAGGTGAGTTACACTCAGAAAGCCACCGTACCCTAAAAAGTTCTTCAGATCTCATCCAACAGGTCCACAGAAAACAGTATGGACGTCAGTGCTCCCAAGACGTTGCCGTTCTCAGTAGGTGCCACTTCTTCTTGAGAAGGTTCCAGGTATTGCTGTCTTTCAGTAACGATCATTGGGAAAGGATATGCCATGAACTGTCCTCCAGAAGGAAGAATCGGCCTTAATACTTCCAACTGTAAGTGTCTAGTCCATCGGTCAATGCCCAGCCTGAAGCAGTAGACCCTCAAGACTCCGAGATCTTTAGACAAGGAGGTTCAGCATTCAGGAGGCATTGGAGCTCCTTGAGGAGATCTCATGGTCCAATGTCTTCTTCAGAAGACAAAGTCTGACCTTGGAAATTAGGTCAAACCAAAACCTCCTCCCAAAGGAAGAGTCATCCATCTATAGACAATAAGAGCTACTGGTTTTAGTTAGAGGTCTTAAAGGCAATGTCAGCTCTCCTTCAGAAGAAAACTGTAGCTACCCTTTAAGTCCATGTCCAACCTTGGATATCAGTCAAACTGGAGCCTCCTCCAAATGTAAGTGTCCTCAATCTTTAGGCAGGAAGTTGCAGCCCTCAGGTGGTTCTTCTGCTCCTTCAGGAGATCCCATGATCCCCCGTATTCTTCAGAAGATAATGTTCGACATTGGATATTGGTCAAATCTGAGGTCTTAAAGGCAATATTTCTATTTCAGAACAAAACTTTAGCTACACTTTAAGACAAGCGTCTGCCTTGGATAAAGGTCAAAACAGATCCGACTCCAAAAGGAAGAGTCCTCCATTTGTAGACCAGAAGTTGTTGCTCTCATAAGGAACTGGTTCTCTTTGAGGAGTTTCTAGTTAAAGGTCCTGAAGGCAATGTTTCTCTAGAAGAAGACCTGTAAATCAACTGTCATTCGGAAGAAAACTGTGGCTACCCTTAAAGACAATGTCCAACCTTAGATATTGACCAAACCAGAAGCTCCTCAAAAACGATGAGTCCTCCCTCTATAGACCAGAACTTGTTGCTCTCATAAGGAACTGGTTCTCCTTGAGGAGATTCTAGTTAAAGGTCCTGAAGGCAATGATTCTCTAGAAGGTGACCTGTGAATCAACTGTCATTCAGAAGAAAACTGGAGATACCCTTTAAGACAATGTCCAACCTTAGATATTGGTCATACCAGAGCCTCCTCCAAAATGAAGGGTCCTCCATCTATAGACCAGAACTTGTTGCTCTCAAGAGGAACTGGTTCTCCTTGAGGAGCTTCTAGATAAAGGTCCTGAAGGCAATGTTTCTCTAGAAGAAGACTGTAAATCAACTGTCATTCAGAAGAAAATTGTAGCTACCCTTAAAGACAATGTCCAACCTTAGATATTGGCCAAACCAGAACCTCCTCAAAAACGAAGAGTGCTCATCTATAGACCAGAACTTGTTGCTCTCA
>WNYA01004169.1:0-20162 GCA_019512145.1 Engystomops pustulosus | reverse complement strand
TTATAGCATTATGGGTTTTTGTATCTGACGTTTATTTTCCCAGAATACCCCTTTAAGTAAACTTGCTCTGATGTGTAGAAAATGTAAGTAGAGTTCTTGTTCCTGTAAGCCAATCTATAGCCTTGAAAACTTTCTCTACGAGGTGTGGGTATGGCTGACCAGGGTACTGGTTAACCCCTTCCCGCCGCAGCCCTTTTTTGTTTTTGCATTATTATTTTTCATTCCCCACCTCCAAAAATGTATAACTTTTTTATTTTTTCCATGTACAGAGATGTGTGAGGTTGTTTTCTGCGTAACAAATTGCCCTTCATAGTGATGGTATTTAATATTCCATGCCGTGTACTGGGAAGCAGTAAAAAGATTCCAAATGCAGTGAAATTGTTTTCGGATTTTATGGATTTTACTGTGCGCTCAAAATGACATGTCTACTTTATTCTTTGGGTCGGTACAATCACGGGGATAACAAATTTGTATAGGTTTTATAATGTTTTTATACATTTACAAAAATGTAAACCTCTACAAAAAAAAATATATATTTTGCCATCTTCTGGCACTAATAACTTTTTCATACTTTAGTTTACAACTAAACTTCTCCAACTTTTTATTGAATTTTTTAATGATTTTCAAAATGGCAAAAAAAGTGCCATTTTCGACTTTGGGTGCTATTTTCCCTTACGAGGTTAAAATCAGTGAAAAACTGTCATTATATTTTTAAAGATAGATCATTTACGGACGCGTCGATACCTAAAGTGTTTATGATTTTTACTGTTTATTTATATTTATATCAGTTTTAGGGAAAGGGGGGTGATTTGAATTTTTATGTTTTTTTTTAATTATAATTAGTTTTTTTACCTTTTTTTAATT
Source organism: Engystomops pustulosus (assembly GCA_019512145.1). Taxonomy (NCBI): domain Eukaryota; kingdom Metazoa; phylum Chordata; class Amphibia; order Anura; family Leptodactylidae; genus Engystomops; species Engystomops pustulosus. The sequence goes on along the minus strand of WNYA01004169.1, from coordinate 19,298 downwards.
TTTATTATTTTTCAGACCCCCAAGGGTACTTTGTACATTGTATTGAATGGGTTAAAACAAGACAGCCTCTGGTATTTTCAGAAGGCCGAGGCTGTCATGGCGACCGATCGTTGGCCCCTGATGACGCCACGTGGAGTGATGATCTCCGCCAAGATGGTGGCGCCCATGCCCTGCCATCTTTATTGAAGCTGCTGGCAGTGTTGGACGGGTTAACACCCACGAGGTTGTTACCTGTAAGCCTTTGCTGCAGTATAAACTTACCGGCTATGGAGAGGGCTGAGCCCTTGAGCCCTCTCCATGCACCCGCACCCATCGTAATAGTACGTCACATGTTGGGAAGGGGTCCTTTGTGCTAAACGTTTCACAGACCTTTCTATAATACCTGTAATTATTTATAGAACCTATTTTTTTTTATTTCAGTGCTGATTCAAAAAGCCTTCGTAAGGAGAAAAATATGATGTTACGGGCAAATTACACCTATGTTCTCCGTCTGCTTGGAATATATGAGATAGAAGGGAGGACTGAATGTAAATATGGCCTGGTCATGGAGTACATGCCTTACGGTTCCGTTTATACCCTTTTTCATCGCATTGACAATGTCCCTTGGGGATTGAGGTTCCAGATTCTTCACCAAGTGGCGTTGGGTATGAATTATCTCCACCACGTTCTCCAGCCGCTGATCATCCATCGTGATCTGAAGCCCCACAATGTTTTATTAAACAAGTTCTTAGATGTTCAGGTTAGTGTAAAGTCTTCTTCGTTCTTTATCTTTCCATCTTCATCAACAAATATGTTGTGATGTGATGGTCTACCTGCTAATGCACAATGTAAACTCATGTAAAAACAAACACTCGAGGAAAAGTTCTAATCTTTTCATTCACTTTCTCTGTGCATGACATGAGACTCACATATAGGGGGGTCATTTACTAAGGGCCCGATTCGTGTTTTCCCGACGTGTTACCCGATTTGCGCCGATTTCCCCCGTGAAATGCCCCGAGATTTTGGCGCACACAATTGGATTGTGGCGCATCGGAGCTGGCATACACGCGACGGAAATCGGGGGGCGTGGCCAAACAAAAACCCGACGGATTCGGAAAAACCGCCGCATTTAAAACAAAAAATGTGTTGCGGAGCTTGCACTTACCTTCACTCGGCTCGGCGTATTCGAGTGCGTTCCAGGGAACTTCAGCGCAGCAGCGCCACCTCCGAGGAACTGCCTTAATAAATCCCGCCCGGACCTGAATCCAGCGCAGAGAACGCGCCGCTGGATCGCGAATGGACCGGATAAGTAAATCTGCCCCATAAAGTCCATGAGATCCTGTTCAGTTGGGTCATTTTAAATTTAGTTTTTCTCCGAATGGACTGTACCTAGCGGGCTCCCCCACAGCACTCCCGTTACTGCTAATGATGAGACAGCCTTCTGTTGCACACTTATTATCGGGGATGTGGAGTCGCTAAGACAAACCTCCAACTCCTCTATTTCTCTGACTCCCACATACATGGGGCATATTTAAGTGAAAAATTTACAGTACAGGCGGTCCCCTACTTAAGAACACCCGACTTACAGACGACCCCTAGTTACAAACGGACCTTTGGATGTTAGTAATGTACTATACTTTAGCCTTAAACTAGAATAAAGAGTTATAATAGTTATTAAAGGTGTTTGCGATGAAGCTTTAATGTTAATCCTGGTTCTTATGACAAACCAACATTTTAAAAATCCAATTGCCACAGAGGCCAAAAAATTTTTGACTGGTACTCCAATGATAAAATATACAGTTCCAAAAAATTCAACTTAAGAACAAACCTACAGAACCTATCTTGTACGTAACCCCAGGACTGCCTGTAATAATAAGGCTTTTTATCACCATTTCGATACAAAACCCAAATTTTTTAGGTAGAACATAAATATTTATTTAATGGAATACAATTCAGAAGTACAACTTTAATGAATTGTAATTTTGCAAAACAAAATTTAAAAAAACGAAAAAACGGTTTCAAGAGAATGTACTGAATAATATTTTTTTTTTAGTCTATGGGGGTCACTTATCTTATCTATGTTTGTTTTGGCTTGTTTTTGCCTATAGTTTTTCTGTGGTAATTTAGCAATCTCACTTTTTCCTTGTGTTAAAAGATCTCTTTGTGAGACATTTTTTACAAATGTCGCAAAAAATGTCGCAAGTAACTTCTTTCCATTTTCAAAGTTTTCCTTAAGTATAGTTTAGACTGGAGTTTTTTGTGCCAAAAAATGTTGCTAATTTGACATGATAAATGTCATTTGCGACATGTTGCACATCTGGAATAGAAGATAAATGTGTCTTACTGATGAAAAACAACTGTCCGGCAGACATTTCAAAATGTTCCCAAAAAGGCACAAAAATTGCAATGCGCCAAAAAAAGTCTCAAAAAAGACAGAAAAAACAGGAAGAAAAATTAAGATAAATGACTCCCTATGAATTTGTTCTTAGAAAGAGCATTGCCTCCATCAGATCCTCCTTCTTAGATGACCCCAAGTCTGACCTAATTATTTTAAAGCTAATTATTTTAACAGCCTCTATACACTGACTTGGGAATGTGGCAATGCAGTAACCACACGGGCAACATCTCTAACAAATTTCCGTTATAGAGGAATTGCCTCATACACTGTCAGCTGATGAATGGTTGAACTCTCAATATCAGACTGATCTCTGGGAACTGCTCACGGAGTGTTTTACATCATAATGCTGCAGTGCTAGATCACAAGAAGGCTTGGCTTCTATACAGTACCTATAGAACTTTTTTATGTGTATGTTTCTGTATTTCTAAATTTGAGATGTTAGAAAACAATTTTCCCTTCATATTCTATGTATAGTGTATGTAATCCATCAGAGCAGCGGATCTCTACAAACATGAACTCACAGGAAAAGCAAACTAAAACATACAGCAGTATACAGAGTGAATATACACTGAATCTTGCCTTAATCAGGTTTTCCTGATCACTCACTAAGATACGGTAGGTACGGAAAGTATTTAGACCCCTTTAAAATTTTCACTCTATGTTTCATTATAGTCATTTGATAAGATCAAAAAAGTTAATTTTTTTTGCTCATTGAAGGGAACCTGTCATCAGAAATTGGTCTAATAAATGATTACCAGTATGTAGTCTAACATCTTAACACCTTCCAGATCGTGTTTATTTCATGGCCCATCTTGGTTCCACCATCCACAAAAGCAACTTTGAAGTGAGATGTAAATTGGTTGTATAAAGTCAAGGAGGCGGAGAGTTTAACATGGAAGTCAAGCTCCCTCCCACACCTCCTCCCCTGTGACATAATGCACAAGACTTCTGGAGATCTGGTTAGTGATTTCCTCTGGGTGCAGGACCATCAATGACAGTGAAGGGGGTTTCTGAGGAAGAGAGAGCTTGACTTCAGTGTTAAAATCTCCGCCTCCTTGACTTTATACAACCAATTTATACTTAAAGATGATTTTCTCAAAGATGCAACCACACTGGACAATTTCTGCTGACAGGTTCCAGTTAAATTTCATTCTGTACCGCATCTTGACAGAAAAAAACAAATGTAGATATATTTGCTAATTTATTAAACAAGAAAAACTGAAATATCACGGGGTCATATTTATTCAGACACCCTTTGCTCAGTGTTAGCAGCACCTTTTGAGCTAGTACAGCCCTGAGTTGTCTTGGGAAAGATACAACAAGTTTTACACCCCTGGATTTGGGGATCCTCTGCCTCCTCATTGCAGAGCCTCTCCAGTTCCCTCAGGTTGGATGGTGAACGTTGGTGGAAGCCATTTTCCAGTCTCTCCAGAGATGCTCCATTGGGTTCAGGTTCGGGCTCTGGCTGGCCCAGTCAGGAATAGACACAGAGATGTTCTGAAGCCTCTGCTTTGTTATTTTAGCTGTGTGCTTAGGGTCAGTGTTTTGTTGGAAGGTTCGGCCCAGTCTGAGGTCCAGAGCACTGGAAGAGGTTGTCATCCAGGATATCTCTGTACTTGGCCGCATTCGTCTTTCCTTCCATCATAACCAGTGGTCCTGTCCCTGCCCCATAGCATGTTGCTGCCACCACCATGTGTCACTGCTGGGATTGTATTTGGCAAGTGATGAGCAGCACCTGGTTTTCTCCACCATTTAGAATTAACACCAAAAAGTTCAATCTCCGTATCATCAGACCAGAGAATCTTATTTCTCATAGTCTGGGATCCTGCATGTGTTTTGCACACTGTATACGTCTTTCATATGTCTTGCACTGCAATGAACAATGAGTGAAAAAATGTAAAGGGGTCTGAATACTTTCCGTACCCACTGTAAGTGCACATTCCTTCCCCTCGGATCTTTAGGGGAGGAGCTTCACTACTGAGCATGAGCAAAAAGTGCATCTACATTCATCTCAACTAAAAGCCTACATCTTTAGATCAGGAATAGAACAGACAATTAAAGGACATTCCATAATTTCCTAAAATTCAAAGGAAAAACATATTCAGCAAATATAGCAGGGAGATTATTGTAACAATTTATTTTATTCCGACTCCACCAAAATGGTCTCCGACTCCACAGCCCTGATTATAATGTACAAGTGCAATACAGCGTATTCTTTGATAATGTAGGTAAATTATGAATATCAGAGCATAAAGAAATGTACAAATCATTTCTGCCCATAAACAGGGGATATAAGTCTAATGTACATAAACAGTTCAGAGTGTAAATGACAATTAGGTAAAGAGTACGGTGATAGGAAATGTTTTCATTACAATTCTTTTTTAAATGCCAAGGGACATTGTCATTGGCCGGATCCTAATTCCCCGGCCGGGGCTAGGAGGCGGCTTGCAGCGGGGGCATGCATAAATTAATAGCCAAGAGGTGCCTGGGCCCCGTCAGCCTGAGCGCCTCCGGTTGTTTTACAAAGTTAATGGGGCACATTTACTTACCCGGTCCATTCGCGTTCCAGCGGCAGCTTCTCCGAGGAGCATTCGGGTCTTCCAGCGATTCATGAAGGTCCTGCGCCCGATGTCCACCAGGTGTCGCTGCTGCGCCGAGGTCCGCCGAGTTGCGTCGGAGTTCACTGATCTCTTCCTGGTGCATGTGAGTATGGCGCGTGCGACCAATTTTTTTTTTTTAAATACGGCGGTTTTTCCGAATCCGTCGGGTTTTCGTTCGGCCACACCCCCGATTTCCGTCGCTTGCATGCCAGCGCCGATGCGCCACAATCCGATCACGTGTGCCAAAATCCCGGGGCAATTCAGGGAAAATCGGCGCAAATTGGAAATATTCGGGTAACACGTCGGGAAAACGCGAATCGGGCCCTTAGTAAATGATCCCCAATATTTCGTTATTATAGATGCCAGAAAACTTGTAAAAAACAGTACCCCCCCATCCCCTAGACGGAACAAGCAACCTGATTCGGACACTCTACCACAGCGATGGCGAACCTTTTAGACACTGAGTGCCCAAACTACAACCAAAATCCATTTATTTACCGTGAAGTGCCAGCATGGCATTTTAAGCAGTAACTTATTGCTATCTGTTCTTCCACATCACTCAATCGTATCAGCATCTGATGCCACAAATACAGTTGAAAGAAGGAGGGAAAATTCAGACTCTCATTGTAGCTTCTCTCCAAGGTCTCTCTGTGGAGGAAGAATGAAGGGTCCAGCAGGATAAGCTTCAAAGATATTGCAGTCCTGTCCGCACCTTCTCACTTTTCCCGCAGTTCCAAACCACCAATGAAGAGTCTCTTTAAAATAGTGCTGAGAGCAGCTTCTCTTAAGTTGCCTGGGTCTGCAGGAGGATTTGGTGGATTTGTTCCTGTCTGGTGAGTGCCCACAGAAATGGCTCCGAGTGCCACCTTTGGCACCCGTGCCATAGGTTCGCCACCACTGCTCTACCACTAGTAATCCAGTGGTAGATGTCCTTTAGGTAAAACAGGAAGTGGTGAGTGGCGTTTCCTGTGGTAGGGAGAGGCCTGTGTTTGAGAGTTTGCTTTCTTAAACTCTGTTCTTTTGCTCAGATCTTCTAATCCTCTTCTCATTCCAGCTAACAGATTTTGGACTTGCTAAAAATGAGGCATCAGTTTCATCTAACCAGTCGATAGTGGGCACTCTGTCCTACATGCCACCCGAAGCCATAGAGTCCATGCCTTACAAGCCTACTAAAGAGTTTGACATTTACAGGTGAGGTTGTTGGTTAATTCTATCAGTGTTCTGTGAAGTGTAATATGTGACCTATTGAACATAGTAGAGTAACTTGAAGGGAGTCTACCATATTGTTGCACCGGTATCTGAATTTTGAGTGCGATACCCAGAAAAGTATCACGATACTCAATACAATACTTTCAAGAAAATAAAAAAATTTATTATCTGAATGTTTAGGATTCGGTCACATGAGGTGTTTATATTACATTTAGAAATGCAATGCAAATGTCTGGGGGCGGGGCTCAGCCTAATTACATATGCATTTTCATTGAAACACATGCGATCAGTAACGGTCACCAGTGATTTGCCAGGAGAGGCTTCAGTGCTTTATGACAGTGTAGTTTATGTATTGCTAAGGTTATCCTAAATAGTATAATTTAGGGCTCATTTAGACGGACGTTTTTGATGTCCGCTCCCCATTCTTTTTTGTTTGTGGATGGCAAACTGACCCATTGTTTCCGTGTTTCCATTTCTGTTTTCTTCATGGATGTGCAGTGAGATAAAAGCTTGGCTCACCTGCGGACCATGTACATCCATAGAAGTCAATGGATCTGCAAAAAAATGAATGAATATGCAGAGTGTTTTTTCTCAAATGCTGCTAGGCAACCAACTGGGCAGGGATAAAAAGTAGATTAGAAACCCATCCGTTTTTATTTACATATGTGAAAAAAATGGCGTACAGACGTGAAAAAAAAACGGATGGTGTATGGAAGTTAAGAAAAAAAAAGGATACAAACACAGGCATCACGTCCACATTTTTACAGATACGCAGCAGACACGCCCATTTGAATGACCTTTTATTTTTTGTCTTATACATTTTTATTAATGTAATTTTACTGTAATAATAATAATATGATATAGAGAGATCCCTGAGAGATGTATCTCTATATACCTGTGTCACAGTGAAGCTCTTAGTTACACAAGGGTTAGGCTGGAGTAACTGAAACGTGCGTCGGGGCAGGCACTGCACAGGTAGTTTATTCGATACCCTAATCTGACATGTTTGTTAGGATAACCCAGTAAAATTGTAAAAACAGTTTTTTGCTTGTAATCATACTTCTTGGCACAGTTACATTAATACAATACTTACTTATGCCGAAATTTTTTATTTACAAAGTGCCGTTCCGTGCTGTACTATTTCCATGTATTACATTTTTATCATAACTTTTTCTGCAATAATAAAGATACAGGCGGTCCCCTACTTAAGGACACCCGACTTACAGACAACCCATAGTTACAGACGGACCCCTCTGCCCACTGTGACCTCTGGTGACCTCTCTGGATGTTACTATAGTCCCAGACTGCAATGATCAGCTGTAAGGTGTCTGTAATGAAGCTTTATTGATAATTCGTGGTCCAATTACACCAAAAATTTTGAAACTCCAATTGTCACTGGGGCAAAAGAAAAAAAAATTGTCTAGAACTTCCATTATAAAATATACAGTTTCGACTTACATACAAATTCAACTTAAGAACAAACCTTCAGACCCTATCTTGTACGTAACCCGGGGACTGCCTGTATCATTTGTTTACTATACATTTTTCGGTGACAAGCTTCTATCTTTTATGTTTTTTGGTTTGGTGATTTGTAAGAAAGTGGAGTTGCTACATATACATAGACATTTGCCATCCATGGTTTATTTTGGTTGACCCCATGTCAACCCCATGTAACATTCATAAACTGGAGCCAAGCTCTAGAGACAACTTAACGCTTTATTTTGGTTATTGGAGAACCTCTACTGATCAAAACACCTGACTTCTCACTTTTTTCAAAAACATTATTACCCTTAAGAAAACTGCAGAATTTGTAATTCTCTGACAATGAAGGAAGTCTCTTAGTTTTTCATTTTGCAGTCACTTTTTGTGTTTTTAATGCTTTTTCTTTATGTTGCAGTTTTGCAATATTTACATGGTCGGTCTTATCAGGACAGGAGCCCTATCAACGTAGGTCCCACACATCCTTTTTCTTTATTTTTTTCTTTCGGGGTTATTAGTCATTTACTTTTATGATTATTGTCCATCTGCACTTGCTGGAATTTTGTTCATTGTTTTATTTGTGCCTAAAATGCCTCCTCTCTGCAATGGTAGATGGGGCACATAGGAGTTGGGTGTGGGGTAGGGGGTGATCTTCACAGCCTTTTTACAATTACTAATGGCAGAAAACCGTCTGGCCTAGTTGACCTATAGATCTAAACTTCTAGTCTAATGCGAATCAATGGGGCACATTTACTTACCCAGTCCAGTCGCGATCCCACGGCGCGTTGTTTAACACTGATTCGGGTCTGCTGGGATTCACTAAGGTCGTGTGCCCGATGTCCACTAGGTGTCGCTGCTGCGCCGAGGTCCGCTGGAGTTCACCTTCTTCGTCCGGGTGCATGTAAGTGCTGATCTTGTGACACAAAGTTTTTTTAAATTCTGCGTTTTTTCCGAATCCGTCTGTCAGACGGCCACGCCCCCCGATTTCTCTTGTGTGAAAGCTGGCGCCGATGTGACACAATCCAATCACGTGCACCAAAATCCCGGGGCAATTCGGCACAAATCGGAAATATTCGGGAAACCCGACGAAAGTGCAGCGTTCGAACCTTTAGTAAGTGAGCCCCAATGTGTGCCCCAATGTGTGCAAGTCAAAAGAATCACACAGTAAGATTCTCTAATTTATTACTGCAGAGTATTTATGTACCTCCCCCTGGGTGCTGTGCTCGGTTGTGATTGGCTTTTCTTAATTTGGTCATACTTTCGAAACTGTGCAGTAAATAATATGTCACGTGAGATAAATGCATCACGTGGGTAGACGGAGAGGATACAGAACGTGCTTCTTCAAGGTCCAAGATGACGTTTTGTCTCTCTGAGGTCATACAAAGTGGAAGTGATAGTTGATGTCTACATAACTGGACCACTCTTTGGAAGAAACCTATGAGTTGTCCTCAAACACCAAACATGTAACTCTTCTGGTGTGTGTGGTTTCCCTCTTTGATTAATTGCTAAGTACTTTCAAACCAAGTTCTTTCCAACTAGAGACATGAAGATATCTACTTCACATGTCATATTACGTCAAAATGTCATATTAGTGAATATGTAATTTTAGTTTGGTAGGAAATGTCACAGTAGTTAAGACGTGTTATCTTTGCTGTTTTAGATGTAGACAGAAAAGTGATTACAATGCTTCTTCTGCTAAATCAGAAATCTCGTCCCGATATGGAACTGGTCAACCTATGGACATCCCAGAAGATGGTTCCTGAAGCTATCGAGCTGATGCAGGAGTGTTGGGATGGTGATCCTGGTAAAAGACCAAGCTTCTCCGGTGAGGATTTAGCACCTCATAACATTTTTTTTAAAAGTTCTCAAAGTATGATTTACTTTGAAGCACGATACCACCTAGCCGTTTTATAAGAGCCGGGTAAGAAGTAAAGTGTCTAAGTACACCCCAAGGGTCCTATTGAAATATTTATTATACTAGTATCTCCTCTTATGGGTCCACTAAAGAGATACACCCTACACTTGCTCTATATATTATGTAGACCGCCCATTGATTGATCGTTGGGGGAAGTTTAGCACTTTAATAACCTGCATTATGCCTAAAAAATAAGAAACATAAATTTTTGGTGGTTTTACGATTAGCTAGAACTAATTGCTGTGACGATTGTCCCTGTCCCATCACTCCCCACTGGATCTTTGAGCTCATAGCCTTAGTGAAAGTCTCCCTGCGTTGTTCCCTGCTCCTTGTTCCTGTTCCCGTTTCCTGCTCCGCTTGATCTCCTGGTGCTGACCCCGAGTCCTGACAATTGCCATGTGTGATAGTGTCATTATGGCAACTTTCAAAGGGCCTGAAAGGGGTTTACCTATCAATCATGGCCTTCAGAACAGCTCACCAGACGCCTATCCACGCCACCCTTAGGACACTGTGGACTTTGCTATGGTGGGCCGCAGCCTGACGAGCATCTATGCATGTAGCATTATGAGAGGGTCTGCATAGATCTAGAATAATTAGCTCTATCAAGACCAACTAACACATTTTCCACACAGATCACCTTTAAAGGCCAATATTACCCCAAATATACAAGTGCCTCATAGCTCTGGTGTCGTCAATGGTGACAATTTTACTAATTTGTGTAACTTTGTGGAGACAATACTTGTCAAATAGTCTGTATAACAACTTTTCTTGCTTCTATCAACCTGGCAGCCATTATTGAACGGACCAATGAAATGAATGCGGCCTATGTGGATGTGATTGACAGTGAAATTATTAATGTTTTGAATCAACTTAAACAACGTAATTCTTCACATTCTCAGGTAAAGCAAATGGTTCACTTTTTTATATAATGAGTCTCACACCATGTCTAAATTAATTTTTACTCTCCCAGTTCATCTGAAATTAAAATTGTAGAACTTTTGACGATTTCAGGCCATTCTAAGCTGCAGCTGCTAAGCAGACCCATGTATCTCCATGGTAACAGACTACAAACAAACCCTTGTAGTCTCATTGTGCAGCCATGCATCTTCCAACTGGTTGTTTAGTTTGCCTTTGTATATTCAGTAAGTTAGAAAGAAGTAGTGGACAGATAATCAACTTAGCCACCACCTGCTGTCCTTTGATGGCGGGGGTGCCACTGGTAAGTCTGTAGAGGCGCCTTTGTTTTTTATGAAGTACATTTCATGTTCGTGCAATCTTTTAGGAGAGTTACTCCTACAATGGAAATACTTCTCTCTTCTTCTTTTGCCTCTACTTAAAATTCAGTGATCATTGTATAGTGAATAGAGAAAGTGGCAGTGGAGCTACCTCTGTTGGAAACAGCGATCATAGGATTGATAGTTGCCTTTCGGTATGGCATCCCATAGACATTGACTCGATTATACTCACTCCGTCAACAAAACTTCTAATTAGAGTCCCACTAATCAGAATGTTATGCCCTATTTAAAGTGAACATGTCACCACACTAACCCCCTTTAAGCCCTTCTTCTGTAATATGTACATCCCTTTAAGGTCTTTTTAGCATATTTTTCTAGGTTTAACGTGAATAAATGAAAACACCTCCTGCAGTCAGGCAAACCCCGCCTCCTGCAGTCAGACAAACTCCGCCTCCTGCAGTCAGACAAACTCCGCCTCCTGCAGTCAGGCAAACCCCGCCTCCTGCAGTCAGGCAAACCCCGCCTCCTGCAGTCAGGCAAACACCGCCTCCTGCAGTCAGGCAAACCCCGCCTCCTGCAGTCAGGTAAACCTGCCTCTTACAGTCAGTTTGCTTTGGTGTACCAGCCAGATGCATGGGGTGGGCAGAGAAAACTGACTGCAGAGCAAACGTATTAAAGGTTCATTAAATAAAAGTTTAAAAAAATTAACCAAAAAATACATTAAAAATATTATATCCTATAAATGTGGCCACTAAAAGAGGACACACAAAAACGGAAATTGTGTTTAGTCCTGAAGGTGCCAATTACCCAAAGTAACTGAAACTGTTCAGCATAAATTTTTGTTTCCAAAAATTATTATTTTTGTTCAGTTTTGCATTTTTATTACAGACATCAAGCCGTTCCGACTGTGTGAGAACAGATCCCAAGCCGTCTGTCCCAGGTGCGTGATGGATGTATCACCCGGTATCATCATCTCTGTATCATCATGTGTCAGAAGTAACCAGTATCTCATGGTTCTTGCTTTTATCCATAGACAGTGATACCTTCAGCATAAACATTTTCAGGGAGATTCTAAATCGAGCCGAAAGGGGGGAACCAAGCGCCGATGTCAGTGACGAAGACGAAGAAGACAAAGATGTATGTAAGAGGGAAACTAATACATTGTATCATACTGTATATTCATTGCTAGAGGGACTTGTAATACAGAGGCCGTACTCCCTACTGCTTGTATACTTCTATAATCACAATGGTTCCTTCTTGAATTTGCGAAGGAAATTTACTTGGGAAACCTCTCATAAAAGGGTCCTTATCATATACCTTATTATGAAAGTCAGGGTTTCAAGGGTCACAAGATTTTACCCCATTAAATTACCAGCCTCTTTTCTGTAAAGACTCCTGCTCCAGTGTTATAAACTGTCCAAAGAACCTGACACAAAGGGAGTCATTTACTAAGGGCCCGATTCGCGTTTTCCCGACGTGTTACCCGAATATTTCCGAATTGCGCCGATTTTACCTGTGTTGCCCCGGGGTTTTGGCTCACGCGATCGGATTGTGGCGCATTGGCACCGGAATGCACACGACGGAAATGTGGGGGGGCGTGGCCTAACGAAAACCCTATGGATTCGGAAAAACTGCCGCATTATTTTTTTAAAAAAGTGTCGCTCGGCACGCACTTACCTTCACTCAGCCCGGCTCGGTGTACTCCAGTGCGTTCCGATGCTCTTCAGCGCAGCAGCGACATCTGGTGGACCGCGGAGGAACTACCTTAGTGAATCGCCGGAAGACCCGAATCCACCGCAGAGAAGGCGCTGCTGGATCGCGAATGGGCCGGGTAAGTAAATCTGCCCCAAAGTATTTAGTTTTCCTGCAGCACCTCCGGAGGAAAATCTAAGCATTACACAATGACATCAATTAACAAGTCCGGTCCTTCAGCGTTAGAGATCCTCTTTGTGGCTTCCAATAGATAAATATTGGGACCTTTTTAAAGGGGGTTTCCCACAAAACAAGTTGGGCCCTATACACACAAGATGCATTAACAGTGTGTTAACAAAATGTGTTAATGCAATGTTAACAAAAGTCTCCAAATATCTTAATTATAGACCCCAAAAAACCCTAAGATACATGTCCCCCATTGAATAATGCCTGTAGGGAGGAGCAGGACTCCTTTTCTCTGCATTCCTAGAACCTGGAGTCCTGCTCCTCCCTCCAGACCCTACACAAGGCATGATTTACTGAATCAGCTGTGACTGGAGGGTTCCTTTAATATCACTCTCATAAAGTCCCTCTTCCAGGTAGAATTTGCTTATAGATTTCCTCCATTTAATCAATAAATCAAATCTTTTCCGTTCTTTTTAGAGTCATACTGAATCTGATTCCCCAAAGACCTCTAGTCCGGACATAGTAGATGCCGCAGGTAAGCTTCCTATTCCTGTATAAAACGAGCTGGTCATACTGTAGGTTCGTGTACCATCTCAGGGCCTTTTTCTTAAACTAAAGCCAACATCAAGGATTCCAATCCCCCCCCCCCCCCTGCCATGTAATATAGTCGTAATCCTTAGTTACAAAGCTCAAAACTATTAGTTACCTTACCTGCACACAAACTTGATCTGTGGCCCATTGTTTTGTATTATACCTCAGAACTGGCAATACAATACAATAATTTCTGAAAAACTCACATTTTTAATAGTTTTTTTCAAAATATATAAAAAATTGGTCAGGATGAAAGGAAATGAGAAGAGAGATTATACGGCATGATGGTGGTGGGGTCGCAGTTTAGAAAGCTTGGTGAGCGGAGGATTATATCATTACATATCAGTCAACTCCAGATATCACATGTGCTCCGGTACAGAAAACAAAAAGAAGGAAACATCAGTAAGAAGATTCATGCAGACAGTGGGCCAGCATTGGAATTACATGTATAAAGTGAAATAATTCAACCGCTCACCTTCATCCTACGGAGCACCGTGCCATGGAGTGTGTCCGGACCTCGAGATTCGGTATATAATCCATGGAAAAAATCCATTCACTCCGGCACCGGATATTTCCCATTCCAAATCTTTATTTTTGTATATTCAAAATATGATAGCAATAAAAGCATAACACCATCTGGAATGGCAGAACCTACGCGTTTCAAGAGCACATGGCACTCTTAGTCATGGCAAGAGTGCCATGTGCTCTTGAAACGCGTAGGCCCTGCCATTCCAGATAGTGTTACCATACATGTTTCCTGCTTTTATTGCTATCATATTTTGAATATACAAAAATAAAAATTTGGAACATAAAATATCCGTGTCACCATTATTCTATGGACAATATTGAATTAGTAGCCCCATTCACACGACAGCCTGAGGGACGTATATTTGCGGCCGGATATACCTCCACATAGACGGGTATAGCATCCGGGATTGGTATGGTGAGCACAACGTGTGCTCACCGTTCCGTGCCCAAAAAGAAGATAGAGCTTGCAACACTGTTTCCTATGAAAAGGGGAGGGGTGAGCAGTGCATACGTCAGTGTGCATGGAGCCTTAGTCTTAGGCTGGACTCTTGATTACTGATATAAGCCAGTACAAGAGATGGGCTCCTTAGTCTTTGCTCGATAAGACGTTAGTATGACCACTCCTAGGGGTGAGTACCATAGGTCATGCATGTTGTGCCGAACCAATGCTGGCATCAAATGTCTATAGAATTTTTGTCAAACAATTTCCGTATTTTTTTTTTAAACATGACTTTATAAGGTTCTCAAACTTTCTTGCTATACATATTCATTTAATAATGCTTTTAATTTATTTTGACAGATTTCTTACAATCAAATTTAAGTCATATAGTTCAAGCTAAACCCGACCTGAATGAAGTCCTAGACATCCTCTTCACTAGACGTACAATCTCACAAGAAGAACTAGACACTATCAAAGTTGGATCCGCCCATGAACAGATTAGGAAGACATTACACCTGATGATCAGGAACGGACCGGAAAGCTGTATGGAGTTCATCCAGGTCATGGACCAGCTCCATGTAGAACTAATGACATTCCTGAAAGACATCAAACATCAAGTGAAGAGATGATATTCAGAACATGAAGTCCACTTTATCCAGTCTCTTGTTGTGAACTATGAAGGCTATGAATTAGCCTACTAGCCCTTAAACACTCCCCGGTCCTACTACTTCCTTCTTACCATGTGGAGCCCAAAAAAGAATCCTTACTTCTCTTAGAAGTTAATATTATGTATAAAGGGATAACAGGTTTTCACAGTAACACTCCAAATCTTAGACTTTTGCAGCTGCAGCCTGGCATTAAGTGCTACTGCATACTTGTCAATTGGTTCTCCTCTTGTTTTGTCATTCGTAGATGTATTCCATTTAAATCATTTGAAGTCTAACTCTGATTTTTATAATGAATTTTTACCAAATTGTTATATCTGTTGATTCCCCCTTTCCAAACAAGCAGAATGATGCTCATATTATATTGCTCACATTTTTTTTCCCAGAGTTATGGCCTTTTTTATGTTCTGAAGCTACTTGTCAGAAATACTCCTCAGCAGCAATGGAGTGGGCGTAGACTAACCTTTTCCTGTGTTTGCCCTGATCTGAGTCAATAACGATGATGCTTTGTGTGCTCTTATAAGGGACCTCAGAAGCAAATCCAGTGAGATACATCCGCTGAGCTAAGCACAATATGTACATACAGTATCTATATAGTGACAAGCCTGGCAGATTTCATAACTTTGGGGAATATGGAGTATGGAATAAGTAGTAGAAACCAGCAGTGAAATATAAATGTATAGCCAGCAGTGAAATATAAATGTATGACCACTAAGAGTTAACAGCTTCCTTGCTGTGCAGGGAAGTGGAGAGCAGGAGCTGGAGGAGGGTGCTGCATAAAAGTATATGACACAGTTTGAGGTGCAAAGTGGGACAGATAAAATATACACAGGATATATACAGGATGGCAGACTAGGAATGAGGGATTTATAGGGAAGTGGGGAGCCCTTCTACCTCACTATTTTTGGCAGGAGATTTCTATATCCATAGAGCTGCACAGACACTTGTCTCTCCTGTTAGCTGCAAAGAGCAGCATCACATAAGCTCCACTACCCTATAGCAGTTAGACCTCATGTGCACAACCTTTTTTTACATACAAAAATGGCCGTCTAAATGCATCTAAAACATGGCCCTGTTGACTTTAATGGGAAATACGGCTATATGTATAACGATGGCCGTATTTCTCGCCGCACGATGAACTGGCCAGGAGACCACAATGTAGAAAATAGCACGTCATATATTTTTACATTTTTTTTTCGGCACAGTTTCTCCATAGCATGTCTATTGGAACAAATAAAAAACCACATGCGACCCGTTTTTGTGTTGGGTTGCCCGGGAGACCAGACCATATTTTTTTTTTGCAGATATGAGGCATATGGGTGACACACAATCAGTTTTTGGGGGCCAAAAAATGGATGCAAAAACAAGACCGCAAAATGCATATGGCCAAGTGAATGAGGTCTATGTGTGTTGAATTTCTTGTAAGCAAAAAAAAACATTTTTCACTGAGATTTGTGCACGGAGATGAGACAACAACTACCTTTAATGGGCTAAACTGAGGAGGTATAGAAAACAGAAAAAGAAAACCAAATCCGCTGTAGGAGATGGCGCAACGGTGCAAGAGAGACAAAAATACGGATAAAAGTCCAATATCCAAACGTAGAAATACAATAACACAAAAGTCCCTCTGCATCAACGTCCACCGTATGTATTAGATATTTAAAAATTAAAAATAGTCAATAAGAAAAAACACAGTACCTCTCCATTTTCAAACACATGTACCCGAGTAGAAACCTTATTTGTGCGTTATCCCCCCTTGGTGTAGCGTTCTTTTGAGCCCGACGTGTGGAAATGCGGTGCGAGTGTCCGGTCTTCCGACTCAGAAACTCAACTCCTCCAACGTTAGTTCCGCTCCTGTCCGGAAAGGGAACACTTCAAGTCCATTCACCGATAAAGAGAGAGAGAACACACAATGGTGCAATAGGGTTTTGCATAAAACTTTTCTTTTTATTTCATATACTCACAAAAAACTTCTGATAAAAAGGCCTTATAAAAATAGAATGATTGCACGTTCGACATTAACAGCCCGACTCCGAATTTCGCCAGGTGGCTTCATCCGGGGCTTGTCAACGTGCACAAGTTGTTGCTCATTTATAGATAATGAATCACAAGTACAAAAAACTTAACCCCCGACTGCCAGTTTCTGATCTAACTAACCCGAAATACTAGAGGTATTATATCTAACAATAAAAAATTCCAAAAAATAAAATGATATGAGGGCTTTATGAAAAGGTTATTTATATACACGAGTAAAAAAATTTTTATACACGAGTAATTTTATACAGGGGGGGGAATTACCACCCATCTTTTCTGTAATGTTATTTCAACTATGAAATAACATTACAGAAAAGATGGGTGGTAAAAGGGACTTTTGTAAACTGAGGAGGATAGCAAAGAATCTGCTGGGCATACAACAAGAACTATTGATTTGTAAAAAAAAAAAAAAATCAGAGTAAGACCCCATGCACATGACCGTATTTGCTGCCAGACCACAGCCCCATAGGCGACTATGGCACCGTCACGGCGTGGTGACCACACAGTGTCATACTGTGACCGACCCGCACCTTAACATATAGCGCATGTCCTATATTTTGCCAAATTTGCTGCTGTTGAGCTTTCAATGGAGAGGGAAGGGGTGAGAAACACTCACTCCCCCTCCCTTCTCCACGCGCTGTGTGCTGCGCCCGAGATCCAGTTAGGGCGAACACGTGGCTGTGTGAATGAGGACTAATGCTACATGCAAACAGCACATCCTATCTTTTTCTTGTTTCTCTCCTCTCACCTTCAGGCTTTACTAATTCAGCTCGCTACTTCATATTCATCATGATTTAAATAATTCTCCTATTGGCCATGTTTCTATTTCATCATATCTCTTTATGATTTATCTACAGGTTTTGTAGAAAGGTTCTTAAATAAGACGTAAATAAAAAGTTTAAAAAAAGTGTCATAAATCAAATAAATTACTAATAATTTATCAGAAAAAGATTTGACTAGAACCCCTAGGTTGTTTGTGAAATCATCTGATCCGTTAGCTGTGGATATGAAATATGTCTTTATTTTTACCTTATTTAAATAAAAAAATACATTAAAAAATCTTCGTCTTTTGCATCTTTTTTAAGTACCGTATATACTGGAGTATAAGCCGATCTGAGTATAAGACAAGGCACTTAAATTTACCACAAAAACTAGGAAAAACATTTGACTCGAGTATAAACCAAGGGTGGAAGATGCATTGGTCACAGCCCCCCAGTGTATAGCCAGCAAGCCCCCTGTAGTATATAGCCAGAAAGCCCCCTGTGGTATATAGCTAGCCAGCCCCCTGTAGTATATAGCTAGCCCCCTGTAGTATATAGCCAGCCATCCACCATAGTATATAGCCAGCCCCCTTTAGTATATAGCCAGACAGCCCCCTTTAGTATATAGCTAGCCATCCACCATAGTATATAGCTAGCCATCCCCTTGTAGTATATAGCCAGCCAGCCCCCTTTAGTTTAGAGCCAGCCAGCCCCCTGTAGTATATAGCCAGCCAGCCACCTGTAGTATATAGCCAGCCAGCCCCCTTTAGTATATAGCCAGCTAGACTCCTGTAGTATATAGCCAGCCCCCTTTAGTATATAGCCAGACAGCCCCCTTTAGTATATAGCCAGCACCCTGTAGTATATAGCCAGTCATCTCCCTTTATTATAGTTCCAGGCAGCCCCCTTTAGAAAATAACCAGCCCCACTTAGTATATAGACAGCCTTGTGTAGTATATAGCCAGTCCCCTTTAGTATATAGCCAGCCCTGTGTGGTATATAGCTATCCAGCCCCCCTTTTGCCCAGCACAAAAAGTCCTGACCTTTCCAATGCCCTGGGCAGGTCCTCTTCTTGCTTCAGCTCCAGGTCAGCGACGGGACTTGCACACGGCCCGGCCAGCGCATGCTATGATGTCATAGAAGGAAAGACCTGCTGGGGGCGTCGGAAAGGTGAGTTTAGACTTTATTTTTTTTCTTGACTTAAGTATAAGCTGAGTTTAAGTTTTTCAGCACATATTTTGCTTATACACGAGGCTACACGGTAATGTAAATTTTATTTTACTAATTTTCATATTTTAATCCCTTTTTTCAAAAATACTTTTTTTCTACTGTGCAGTTCCATAACTCTTACAACCACCAAAATTGTAACTACACAGTAATCCAGCACCCTTTATCCTACATAGATGGACTCCCAAAGTAAAGACTACTTATGTGATAATCTTTAAAGAAAAAATCTGTTGTTTTAATCAAAAATCCATCATGATAACCCCAAGACACATACTCATAGATCTGTTACTGTGGGAATCTTCTTATATTTGTTATCCATGTCCTTCTTCCTTCTAATATCAACTTTTAAAATTAGAAGGG
>WNYA01004168.1:765-20162 GCA_019512145.1 Engystomops pustulosus | reverse complement strand
GGGGTAGAAATATAATGTATGTGTGTAGTGTATGGGGGGGCAGTAATATAATGTATGTGTGTAGTATATGGGGGAGTAATATAATGTATGTGTGTAGTACCCTGTTTCCCCTAAAATAGGACATCCCTCGAAAATAAGACCTAGTACAATTTTGTTCATAATATAAGGCCTCCCCTGAAAATAAGACCTAGCAGCAGCCATTGCAGCAGCTCCCCCATGTTGTACATTAGAATTAGTAGATAATTTAGATATCTAAAATAAGATACAGTATCTGAAAATAAGACCTAGCGCCTGTTTAGGAGCAAAAATTAATATAAGACACTGTCTTATTTTCGGGGAAACAGGGTATATGGGGGAGTAATATAATGTATGTGTGTAGTGTATGGGGGCAGTAATATAATGTATGTGTGTAGTGTATGGGGGGCAGTAATAGAATGTATGTGTGTAGTGTATGGGGGCAGTAATATAATGTATGTGTGTAGTGTATGGGGGCAGTAATATGGGGGGAGATGCTTGTTGTCGCTGTGTTTTCTTATTTGTGAGGTTTTTGTGCCGCCATCTTGTTTCCGCATTTCGCAGTAATTTCGTTTTGTGTGATGCAGATGACCGCTACCCGCAGACCCCCGATGTGGTGGAGACCCCGCAGATGGCCGAGGCGAGGATAGACAGGGATGTGGTAAGTGCATGAAAATCTTGTAGGGGCTTCCCACTGTCCGCAGGATTAGGCCCCCCCTGCTGATCGTGGGGGTCTCCGTGATGAGGGGTAATGGAGCCTCTCCGCTTGCTGTCAATGAATTTGACATCAGACAGTGGGAGACAAATACTTCTCAGGATCCGACCTTCTTTCTGTCTCTTGTTTTGCAGCAAATTCTTAACCACATCCTCGACGACATTGAGTTCTTTATTATGAAACTTCAGAAGGCGGCGGAGGCCTTCACCGAGCTCTCCAAGAGGAAAAAGTCCAAAAAGAAAAAGGGTCCCGGAGGTAAGAACATTGAGGTGCCATGAGGTGTGATCATGTGGTAAGGACATTGAGGTACCATGGGGTGTGATCATGGGGTAAGGACATTGAGGTGCCATGAGGTGTGATCATGGGGTAAGGTAACATGATAGTACCCCACAGACGGCCCACAGCTACAATGTAATACAACCCCCGTGCCCCCTACAGCAAGCATGTATACACCCAACACACACGGGGCCCTGCACGACATGTATAAGCACAACGTGGGCCCTGCAGCCATGTCATACCGCCACGGGCCCTAAGCTACAGTAACATAACAGCACACTTTTCCCTACAGGCTCCCTTTTCTCACCTCACCAATCCGCTTTTCCCTCCACTACCTTTATCTCAACGCGCGCGCATACAGTCTACCTGTATACCATTCACACACGGGCCCTACAAGCTGACATGTATACAAGCAACAACACGGTGAATCCCTACACTTTCAACATGTATATCGCCTCCGTAACTCCCTCCATCTAGCTCACCGTTCTACAGCGACACCTTGTCCCTGCAGCTACATTTATTCAGCACACTTGTGGCCCTGCAGTCTCATGATACACCCGCTGTACCCTACAGCTACATTGCTCCAGCACACGGGAGGCCCCTGCATCTGACAATTTATCTCCATACCCAACGGACCCGTACCAGTCTAACAGTATACCATTACACACACGGGCCACCTCAGCTTACTGTATACAGCACAATAACCTGGTCCCTAACATCTACATGTAATACAGCAACAACTGGCGCTCGGACTCCTGCGCACATTATAACATCTGCAAAACTTGATCCCGGTGCCCCTGCTAGCTAACTTAGTATAACACAAGCGCACAATCAGTGTCCCTGACCCGCTACATGTGATACAGCACCACGGGGCCCTACACAGCTCATGTATACAGTACAAACGTGGCCCGCAAAGCTACATGTAATACGTACAAAAGCAACTGGGCCTGACACTACATTATAGCTGGGAAGGTCGGGCAGGGGGAGAACATGGAGCGGAGGTCTCTGACGAGGGCTCGTACACGCTGTCCGCAGACTGCCCCTACCTAATATCTCACATTCACCCACTTTTTCACGCTTCCCTCTCCACCTTCGTGGAACCATCCCAAGACGGTGGCCCCTAATCTACATTGTATACTCACTCCACACTTGGTGCTAGTCCACCTGCACAGCTACATAACAATATTTAAACCATTCACCCGTGGCCTTCAGCTCACCTATCTCATACCGCACACGGGACCTACAGCTACATGTATACAGCACACGGGGGGTCCCTGCAGTGCCTATATGAAACAGCACTCGGACGGCCTACAGACTCCCATGTATACGCACAACACGGGCCCTACCCGCAACATGTATACAGCACACGGGGCCCTGCAGCTACATGTATACAGCACACGGGGCCCTACAGCAACATGTATACAGTACACGGGACCCTACAGCTACATGTATACAGCACACGGGGCCCTGCAGCTACATGTATACAGCACACGGGGGCCCTGCAGCTATATGAATACAGCACACGGGACCCTACAGCTACATGTATACAGCACACGGGGCCCTACAGCTACATGTATACAGCACACGGGGCCCTGCAGCTAATTTATACAGCACACGGGACCCTACAGCTACATGTATACAGCACACGGGGCCCTGCAGCTACATGTATACAGCACACGGGGCCCTACAGCTACATGTATACAGCACACGGGGCCCTGCAGCTACATGTATAAACAGCACAACGGGCCCATACAGCTACCTGTATGACAGTACAACTGGGCCCTACACTACATGTATACAGCACACACGGGACCCTGGGCAGCTACATATATAACAATCCCACTGGGCCCTGCAGTCGACATGTATACGTACACTGGGGGCCCCTACAGCTAACATGTATATCATACACGTGGGATCCTGCAGGCCTTACACATGTCTCAGCACAGCGGGCCCTACAACAAGCTACAAGTATACACACACTGGGGCCTACAGCTACTGTATACAGCACAACGTCACTAGAACCGGTAGCTACCCTAGTCACTCACACTGTATTAACCCAGCACACTGAGCCCTAACAGCTACATTTATACAGTACACGTGGCCCTTGCAGCTACATGTATACAGCACATGACGTGGGCCCTACAGATCTCCTACATTTATTCCAGTAAACAGAACCCTACAGCTAAACTGTAACTCAAACAGCACCTGGCCACCTAGCAGCTACATGTATATCCGCTACACACCTGATGGGCCCTGCAGCATACCATAGAATCAACGCACACCCGGGGTACCTACAGCTAACCTATAGTGTATACCGTAACACGGGGCTCCTAACAGCTACATGTATACAGTACACTGGCCCTGCAGCTACATTTATACAGTACAAAAAAAACGGACCTACCCAATCTACATGTCATACAGTACACGGGGCCCTGCATCTACTTTATTAGGCAGGCACATGGTGCCCTACTCTACATGTGATCCAGCAACCGGGAACCTGCAGCTACATATTACAGCACACGGGGCCCTACAGCTACATGTATACAGCACACGGGTGCCCCTGCAGCTACATGTATACAGCAACACGGGACCTACAGCTACATGTATACCGCACACGGGGCCCTGCAGCTACATGTATACGTCACGTTCCCCACAGCTACCTTTTTACATCACACGGACCCTACGCTACTTTTATCCAATCAGTAACACTGACGGGGGTCCCCTGCATCGCTACATGTTGCAGCACACGGGACCCTACAACAGCTACATGTATACCCCATATCAATAACGGTGCCCTGCTCTACATGGTATACATCAACACCTGGTACACTGCAGCACATGTACTACAACACATAACGTCAGGCTCCTACACTAACTGTTACGCACACGGGACCCTACGCTACATGTATATTCCAGCACACTGGGCCCGCAGCTACAAGGTATACAGCACACGGGACCCTTACAACTACCATGTATACAGCCAACACTGGGGGTGGGCCTCAGCTATATGTAATTACAGCACTACCGGGACCTAAGCTACATTTATAAATAAACGGAACCATCTACAGACCTACTTTATAAACGGCCATCCGTTGAGCCCTACAGCTTACAGTATCACAGCACACGGGGCCCTGCAGCTAACATGTATCCACACACACGTGAGGCCAGGGACTCAGCTAACAATCAAATCCATCATCTATAACATATTGTAACTACCAAAGTTCGCATCTATTCTTACCAAGGGGGGAAAATTAGCCAGACATAACCCAATAATACACCTGAACCGCGCATTCGGTGCTATATATTCAACACAGTACAAAAACTCTTATAGCTACTGCAGTGTATATACTGGGTACCAGCGTCCAATGACCTTCCCCTTTCTCCCCTCCCCGAGTGTGCAGGGGGCAGCGTCACAATGACCATGTCTCCCCTCTTCCCCCCGGAGTGTGAAGAGGGCAGCGTCACATGGCCTCCCCTCATCCGTCCCCCTCTTCCCCCCCCGATGTGGTAGCATGGTGGCAGCGTCACATGACCTTCCCTCTGATTCCCCTCTGTTGTTGCAAGGGGCATCCGTCAAACATGGGGCCTCCCCTCACCTAACCCTCCCGAGTTTGCAGGGGATGCCAGCGTGCACAAAGTCGCTCCTCCCTCTCCGAGTTTGGCAGGGGGGCAACGTCACTTGATTCCCCCTCCCCCATAGCCATGTGCAGGGTAGACTTCACATTACCTCCCTCCCGAGTGTGCAGGAGTATCGTCACATAAGACCTCCTCCCGATTGTTCAAGGGGCAGCCGTCACATGACCTTCCCTCCTCCCTCCCGAGGTGCAGGGGTAGCGTCAACATGACCTCCCTCCCGAATTGTGCAGGGGCAAGCGTCACAATGACCTCCCTCCCAGTTGTGCAGGGGGCAGTGTCAGGGTATACGTCACATACCTTCCTCCCCGAGTGTGCAGGGTAAGCGTCACTGACCTCCCTCCCAGTTGTTGCAGGGCGCATAAGCGTCACATGACCTTCCCCTCCTCCCTCCCGAGTGTGCAGGGGGCAGCGTCACATGACCTCCCCCTCTTCCCACTGCGGTTGCAGGGGGCACGTCACAGGCCCTATTCTCCCATTCCTCTAGCCTGAAGGTGCAGGGAGCGTCACAGGCACTGGCCAGTCCCCTCCTCCCCATACTGATGTGCAGGGTTGAGCGTCACATGACCTCCCTCCCGAGTGTGCAGGGGGCAGCGGCACACGTCCTCCCCCTCTTCCCACTGAGTGTGCAGGGGTAGCGTCACATGGCCTCCCCATCCTCCCGCCCTACGAAGAGTGAGCATGGCAGGATATCCACGATGGTGTACACAATACATCACACCACTATGGGAGGAGGCCACCGAGGGGACAACTATATATCACACACAGATGTAGGAGTGTCCACGATGGGGGACATGCCACATATTTCCACACGGGATTGAGGATGCTGCCACGATGGGGACACTATGATATCACACCAAGCTATGAGGAGGTCAAGCGATGGTGCACCCCAGTATAATCCATACACACGGGATGAGGAGGCCACGGGTACGTAATCTGTGTGAGGATCCACGGCACAGTACCTACCAGACTATGGATGCCACGGGAACCAGTACCAGATTGAGAGGCCACGAGGGTGACACTAGTATATCCACACCACTAACTGAGAGGCAGCTCGAGATTGGGCACACCACGTATATCTAAACGTCATGGATGGATGAAGGCCAACATATGGGGCACATACGTATATTACAACACGATGGAGGAGGCTCACGATGGGGCCCTGTATATTGGATCACACACAGAGATGGAGGAGCCACGATGGGACCTAATTTACCACGATGGAGAGGCCCCAACATGGGGACTAATACCAGTATACTCACACATCTGTGGAACTGGAGGACACGATGGGGGACACCAGTATATCCACCATCAGCCGAGCTGAGGCGTGAGTGGACCACTTCGGGGACACCGTATATCAACACACTGGATGGAGAGGCCACGATGGGACACCAGTATACTCACACACTGATTGGAGGCTGGCACTAATGGGGACACCCATATTTACACACACGGATGGAGGAGGACCAACTATGGGGCCCAGTATAGTCACAACACTGATGGAGGAGTCACGATGGGGACAACCCGTATATCTACACACGTGAATGGGAGTCCATCGATGGGACTAGCATGGATGGAGGAGGCACACTGGTACTCGTATATTATACACTGGATGGAGGGCCACGATGGGACACCTATTATATTATACACTGGATGGAGAGGCCAATGGGAACACCAGTATATTAAACACTGGCTGGTGAACACGATCCACCCCGATTGGAGGACACCAGTATATCACACACTGGATGGAGGAGGGTCCACGATGGAGACACCAGTATATTCACACACTGGATGAGGAGACCACACGATGGGGACACCGGTATATTATACACTGTATGGAGGAGACCACGATGGGACACCTTATTATACACTGGATGGACAGGCCACGATGGGGACACCATATATTATACACTGGAATGGTGACCACCACGATGGGACACCAGTATATCACACACTGGATGGAGGAGACCACGATGTGGACACCAGTTATTTATACCTGGATGTGGGAGACCACCGATGGGACACCAGTATATCACACACTGGAATGGAGGAGACCACGATGGGGACACCAGTATATTATACACTGAGTGATGAGACCAGGATGGGGAAACCAGTCTCACACACTGGATGGAGGAGCCACCATGGGACACCCAGTATATCACACACTGGATGGAGGAGAGCCACGATGGGGACCACCAGTAATATCACACCTGGAGGGAGAGACCATCGATATGGGGACACCAGTATATTATACACTGGATGGGAGAGACCAGGATGGGGAAACCAGCTAAATTATACACGGGATGAGGAGACCAGTGATGGGACCCAGTATTCACAACACTGGATGGAGAGGAGGCCCACCATGGGTCACCAGTTATTCATCTCACACATAGGATTGGAGGAGACCCCGATGGGACCCAGTATATCTCACACTGGATGTGTGGAGACCACGATGGTGGACACCATTATATCCACCTTTGATGGAGAAGAACCACGATGGGTGACAGCCAGTGTAATTACTTACAACACACTGGTATGGATGATGACCACGATGGGGACAACCAGTATGCTACAACACATGGATGTGGGACCACGATGGTGGACCCGGTTATTATACTACGCTGCGATGGAGAGGCCGCGATGGGGACACCAGTAAATCTCAACACTGGATGGACGAGGCCTACGATGGGGACACCATTATCAACAACGGCTGGATGAGGAGACCATGATGTGGGACAACCATTATCGACTCACTCACTGGTCTGGACGGGCTCACATGGCCTCCTGCCGCGTTGTGCAAGGGGCAGCGCACATGTACCGCCCCCGAGTGTCGGTGGCAATGGCACATGGCCTCCCCCTCCACCCCCCTTGCAGGTGTGCAGGATGCTAGCGTCACATGACCTCCCCTCTCCCCCGCCCGATGTATGCCAGGGAGCAGCACCTTCACCTGACACAGTGAGTTACACACTGGTGATGATTGACCACGACACAGATAACACACTTGGTGGAGGTCGCCACGATGGGGACACCAGTATATAATCACACTTGATGGAGGAGCCACGATGGCGGACCTCGACATATTACACTGATTGAGGAGCCCATGCCTCCAGTATCACACACGGATGGAGGAATGGCCAGATGAGACCCCTCACCCTGGGATGGTAGTACCTTACACTTGGTCAACCATCTGAGCCATTATGGGGACACCACCGGTAATATCACCACTGGATGGAGGAGGCCACGATCAGATGGGACCACCAGTAATATTCACCATACCCTAGATATGCACGAGCCAGTAGGATGGCACAACCCAGTCCCCACTGGATGGGAGGCCACGATGGGGACACCAGTATATCACACACTGGATTGGAGTAGCCCGATGGGACACCATTATATCACACACTGGATGGAGGGCCAATGGGACAACCTTCCCCGGAGAGCGGCCTCCCCTCCCCGCCCGAATTGTGCAGGGGCAAGCAGTCACATGACCTCCCTCCCGAGTTGCAGGTGGCATTGTCACATGCCTCCCCCTCCACCCTGCCCGAGTGTGAAGAGGGCAGCGCCCATGACCAGCCCCCCTCTCACCGCCCGAGTGTGGTGGCGCATGGTGGCAGTCATCACATGAGCTTCCCCCATCCTCCGCCCGAATATACGGGGCAGTGTCACATACCTCCCCCTCCTCTCCGCGAGTGAGCAGGAGAGCATCCCACATGGGGACACCAGTATATTATACAACTGGGATGAGAGTAGGCTACGATTGTGTACACCAGCATATCACACACTGGATGGAGGAGACCGATGGGACAACCATATATCACCCACTGGTGAGGAGGCTACGATTGGGGACACCAGCATTCACACCCTGGATGAGGATACCCACGATGTGGACCAAGTCTATTATACACGCGAATGGAGGACCATGGACCACATATCATCTGGTGGAAGGCAGTGGAGCAGCCGTATCATATACTACGATGATGAGAGGTGCCATCAATGGGACACCAGTATATGATCACAGGAATGGAAGGCCCAGAGGGGACAACCAGTATATTATACACTGGATGGTGAAGACCACGATGGGGACACCAGTATATTATACACTGGATGGAGGAGACAACGATGGGGACACCAGTATATTACACACTGGATGGTGAAGACCACGATGGGGACACCAGTATATTATACACTGGATGGACAAGGCCATGATGGGGACACCAGTATATTATACACTGGATGGTGAAGACCACGATGGGGACACCAGTATATTATACACTGGATGGAGGAGACCACGATGGGGACACCAGTATATTATACACTGGATGGAGGAGGCCACGATGGGGACATCCGTATATTATACACTGGATGGAGGAGGCCACGATGGGGACACCAGTATATTATACACTGGATGGAGGAGGCCATGATGGGGACACCAGCATATTACACAGTGGATGGAGGAGGCCACGATGGGTTCACCAGTATATCACACACTGGATGGAGGAGACCACGATGGGGACACCAGTATATCACACACTGGATGGAGGAGACCACGATGGGGACACCAGTATATCACACACTGGATGGAGGAGGCCACCATGGGGACACCAGTATATCACACACTGGTTGGAGGAGGCCACGATGAGGACACCAGTATATTATACACTGGATAGAGGAGGCCATGATGGGGACACCAGTATATTATACACTGGATGGAGGAGACCACGATGGGGACACCAGTATATCACACACTGGATGGAGGAGACCACGATGGGGACACCAGTATATCACACACTGGATGGAGGAGGCCACGATGGGGACACCAGTATATTATACACTGGATGGTGGAATCTATCATGTTTTGAACATATGTGTGTGAGGAGGGTGGGAATGGTTCCTTTGCGTTTTACATGTGACGCTGTCATAAACTGGGCTGACGATCATTGCTGGTGTCCTGCGTGAAGAACTGAGGTAGAACATTGGGGGCTCAGTCAGGTGGTGGAGACCCTCTTAAGGCCTTTGTTAATTCTCAATCTAGCAGGTTTCATTAACCCCTGGGATCCTGGTTATCATTTTGTAACCTTTCTTTGACAACAGGAAGCAGGCGGCAGCGCTCTCCATGAAGTTTGCTATTTGCAGATACGACTTTGTGGCCAGAAACCTGAATGAGCTCTCTGTGCTGAAGGATGACTTAGTGTATGAGGTAATAACAAACGCGCCTCGCAATGATTGAAGCAAATGATTAAGTGACAACTGTGCACCGACACTTTTATTACTCGCTAGTGGCCGGTTCCACATACATGCCTGGTACCTAGTGATACAATCGCGTATCTTTTAGCAAATATTGTGTCACCCGAATCCGCCCTAAATCAACTTTTATTGATTTTACCCTGGATCTCTCCATGGAGATCTATAGCGAGATGATGGGGACGTGGCCTCCTCGGGCTGGCATCATCACAGGTCCTTAAACCTCTTAACATTAGCAAACCCCATGCAGGTATATCTGATCAATGAAATCACAGCAGCCCCCATGGACTTCTAGTTTTCTCCATGCAGACATGCTGTGATTTCATTGATCAGATATATATGTGCAACATCCCCCACTGGGGCCTAGCCTTTTTTTGGTGGCCTGGAGGCTGGTTCAGATGGAGTCCAAGTGGTGGAAGCTGCAGTTCTGGGCTTAAGTCTTTAGACTTTCCCTGGGTGCCAGGCAGTAGGCCTGAGGCACTAGAAGTTCCTGGGATTAATGTCTGTGGCAGCACTGAAGGTGTGCTGCTCACTCGCACTCTCTCTTGACTCTTCAGTCTGACTCCAAGATGGAGTCTCTCACTCAGCAAGGGTTTATACAGTCATGGCCATAAGTTTTGAGAATGACACAAATCTTCTATTGTCACATGATGTGTCCCTCTGGTCTGTCAGATGTTTATCACATACAGAAATACAAGTGCAATCATATTATGGGGAACAGAAGCTTTTATTGTCAGTGAGAAGGAGTTACTGCAGCAAGTCTTGATGATTGACCACAAGTTCTCAATGGGATAAGATCCGGGGAGTTTCCGGGCCATGGACCCAGAATCTCTGTGTTCTGTTCCCGACCATTTAGTCTGCCCTTTATGGCAGTGCTCATCAGCTGGAGAGGCATTGCTCTCACCATCTGCTCCGGGGGTTGGGAGGGGGGCTTCCTGGAGGACATTCTATCCATTCTTTATTCATGAGGTTTTGTTTTTGGGGCATTCCCTGGGCTGAGAAGCCGCCCCCCCCCCCCACCACATGAATGGCTGCAGAGCTTTACAGGGCAGGAGAACAGGACTGGGGGCATCGCTCACCTTGTCTTCTCCCAACATCGGAAAGGGGATTCATCAGAGAAATACTATACCCTACCCAGTCCTCAGCGTCCACTCCCTGCACCTCCTGCAGAATATCAGTCTGTCCCTGATGTTTCTGGAAGAAGCGGCCTTCTTTGCTGCCCTCCTGGACACCAGGCCTTGCTCCAGGTCTCCCGCGGTGGTCACAGTGCCTGCAGATGCCTCACACCTGCTGCTGCCATTCCTGAGCTCTGCGAGTGCTGGGAGCCCCACCCCCAAGCTGAGACACTTGTAAGACGCGCTCCTGGCGCTTGCTGGTCCTTCTTGGGCTCCTGGAGCCTTTTTGGTAACAATGAGCCTCTCTCTCCTGTGAATTCCTTGATGATGCGATAGATCGGTGACTGAGGTGCAATCTTTCTCGCTGCGATACTCTTCCCTTTCGGCCGTTTTGTGCGGCAATGATGACTGCACATGTTTTCTTTGAGAGATACCATGGTTAACAGAAGAGAAACTGAATGCCAAGCACCAGCCTCCTGAAAGTGTCCAGGGGTGTGTTGTTACCTAAATCCTGACAGACTGATCTCCAGCCCTGTCCTCATCATCCCCTGCACCTGTGTTACTGAGACATCACTGACACCATGTTACGCCTCTCCTATTATACTGCCCAGTGGTGATTGTTACTACACATACACATTGTCCCCAGCCCTGTCCCCATCAGCCCCCGCACCTGTGTACTGGGACATCTGACACCATGTTACCTTCTCCTTTATCCTGCCCAGTGGTTGATTGTTACTTACACATGACACATTGTCCCCAGCCCTGTCCTCATCAGCCCCGCACCTTGTGTTACTGGAGACATCACTGACACCATGTTAACCTGCTCCTATTATCCTGCCAGCATGTTGATTGTATCTACACATGACACATTGCCCCCAGCCCTGTCCCCATCACACCCCGCACCTGTGTTACTGGAGACATCACTGACAGCCATGTACCTCCTCCTATTATATCTGCCCAGTGGGTGATTGTTACTTACACATGACACATTGTCTCCAGCGCCTGTCCCATCATCCCCCGCACGTTGTGTTACTGGGACATCACTGACACCATGGCCCTGCTCCGCCTAAGGCGCCTCCAATGAAGGGGAAATGTGTTTTTGGGGGAAAAGTTCATTTTCTAGGCAATATTGACTTTGCAATGAATTGCTGTTAAGCTGTTCCTCTTTATTCCTTTATAACTTCTGGAGATATGCAATTACCATTATAAAACCTGATGCAGGAGACTTTGTAAAATTTTTACATTTGTATCATCTCATCAACTTTTGGCCAGTACTGTATACTCCCTGTCGGTTGTAGGCACCGGCGTCGCAATACCCTCCTCCTTCCAGAAACCTCATTAGATAATTACATACACCAGTTAACTGTTGCCTTGCCAGGTAGAATAAACAGCTGCAATTACACAAAATTCTCCTAGAATTATCTTCTGGATGAGTTGCACAGGCTCACCAGATTGATCGTAATATGGAGAGGGTGCCATTTGTAACTACCACCTTGCCTATGCGTTGGCTGGGGTGTTGCATATGCATGGGCAGGGCTGCCTCTGCCATTCTCATCTCGCCTCAGGCGGCAGATGTTTGGGCCTTTAGGGCAGCGGCAAACAGTTGAATCATTGTTCACTTTGCTACTCCACTGTAAATACACTATTGGGTACCAGAAGGCGCTTTCAGCGGTCCGATGGCACTGCAGTCATTGATGGTGGCCGCCTATGCAAGATCCACCCCTCCCGCAAATGCAACACCTCTGCCGATGCAGAGGGAGGAGGTCTCCAGCATGAGAACTTGGTTAATGCAGCTGTAAGTCTCTGCCTGGGAGGTTAAGTATTGTATTATCCAGTCAGTTGCCCTCGCGAGGTCAGTGGAGCCGAGGGTGGGCCCTCGCAAGGTCTTTGCCTATTGTCTATGACGCGAATAAGGCTCAGGGTGATGACCCCTCTGATGCAGCGGGTGCATGGTTCCCGGCTTCCAGCAGCTTCTCACCTTACGTTTCAGGTCATGGATGATAGAAAGCAGTGGTGGAAGGTGAGAAATTCCAGCGGTTCTTCTGGATTTGTGCCAAACAACATCCTGGGAGTAATGAAACCCGAGGAGCCATCACTAGGGCGTTCAGAGCCGGTCTACAGCCAGACAATCCAGGTACCCCACAGCCTTCTGTACCCCTAGGATTTCTGGGGATCAGGGTTACTGCTTTCCTTCCTGCTGCCGATAATGTACAGGGAAGAAGGAGGCCCATGTCTTCTGTCACATATAGTGACTGTAGATAATTGATGTATATGCACGTATATACTTCTCACAGCTTCTGGTGTCCCCATGATTGGCCAGTTATTGGATAGGGACTATATATAGTAGATCACAGAAGATCATGAGGCAGTGTGTATAGGAGATCAGTGAGATCCGGTAGTTATGTGTGGTATAGTAGATCAGTGAGATCCCAGGGTAGTTATTGTGTATGATACATGCGTAATCCCAGGTAGTTTTGGTGTATAGTAGTCACTGAGATCCCTAGGTAGTGTGTATAGTAGATCACTGAATCCCAGGTAGTCATTGTGTATAGGAATCAGTGAGATCCAGGTAGTTCTTGGTTATGGAGATCGGTGAGATCCCAGGTATTTATTGTGTTATATGTAGATCATGAGATCCCAGGTATGTTATTGTGTATGTAGAATCAGTGGATCCCAGGTAGTTATTTGAGTGTATAGGTAGATCATTGAGATCCCCCAGGTAGTTATTGTATAGAGATCATGGAGATCCCAGTTAGTTATTGTGTATAGGAGATCAGTGAGATCCCAGGTAGTCGCTGTGTAGGAGATAGTGAGTCCGCAGTAGTTGTGTGTATAGGTAGAGGATCAGTGAGATCCCAGGTATTGGTGTATGGGAGATCAGTGAGATCCCATTAGTTATTGTGTATGTATATCAGTGAGATCCCAGGTAGTTTATTGTGTATAGTAGATCAGTGAGATCCCAGTATTATGTGTGTATAGTAGATGCAGTGAGATCGCCAGGTAGTTATTGTGTATGGAGATCAGTAGATCCCAGGTAGTTATTGATGGTATAGTAGATCAGTAGGATCCCAGGTAGTTTAGTGTGTATAGGAGATCAGTGAGATCCCAGGTAGTATTGTGTATATGGAGATCAGTGAAGTCCCAGGTGGTTATTGTGTGTATTCAGGAATCAGTGAGATCCCAGGTAGTTATTGTGTATGTAGATTCAGTTGAGATCCCAGGCGGTAGTTATTGTTAGTAGGAGTATAGTGAAGATCCCAGGTAGTTATTGTGTATATATTATCAGTGAGATCCCAGGTAGTTTTATTTGTGTTGAGTAGATCATGAGATCCCAGGTAGTTATTGTGTATAGTAAGATCAGTGAGATCCCAGGTAGTTTTTGGTGTATAGTAGATCCTGTTGAGATCCCCATGGTAGTTATTGTGTATATAGTAATTCAGTCAGATCCCAGGTAGTTATTGTGTATAGTAAGATCCTGAGATCCCAGGTAGTTATTGTGTATAGTAGATCACTGAGATCCCAGGTAGTTAATGTGTGGTAATAGGGATATCAGTGAGATCCCAGTATTATTGTGTGAAATAGTAAGATCAGGGGATCCAGTCAGTTTTATTGTGTATAGTAGATCATGAGATCCCAGGTCGGGGTTATTGTGTATAGGAGATCATGAGATCCCAGGTAGTTATTGTTTAGAGTAGATCCTGAGATCCCAGTAGTTTTATTGTTGTATAGTAGATCAGTGAGATTCCCAAGGTCGGTTTATTGGTGTTATATAGTCTAGTGAGATCCAGTGTCATGTGTATAAGCGAGACCGCAGTATATTATTGACTGAGTAGTCATGAGATCCCAGGTGGTTGACGGGTATCAAGACGAGTCATGGAGATTATGTGTTATTGTGTATGAGTCAGTGAGCATCCCCGGATATTTATTGGATGTAGTAGATCGTAGTGAGATCCCAGGTACGGCGTTTTGGTGGGGGTATGAAGTCTCCTATCTTTCATTATTAGTTTTTGGTTTAGAGTGCTATATGAGAGCGCAGTGTAGGTTATTGGTGTATAGTAATCATGAGATCCCAGGTATTATTGGTGTATAGAGATCAGGTGAGTACCCAGGTAGTTATTGTGTAATAGTAATTCACATGAGATCTCACGGGTGTTAGTTTGGTATAGTAGATCAGCAGATGCCCCAGGGTGTTTTGTGTATGGACGATCTGAGATCGCCAGTTTTAGTTATTGTGTATAGATGAGCATCAGGATAGATGATCCCAAGTGTAATATTGTGTATAGTATCGAGTCCTGGATCCAGGTAGTCTATTGTGTATAGGCAATCAGTATAATCCCGGTAGTTATTGTTTTAGTAGATCTGTGTAGATCCGCAGGTAGTTTTAATTGGATGGATATTATTAGGTATTGAAGTATCGGAGACTCCAGGTAGTTATTGTGTATAGGAGGATCTGAGTGTAGTGTTATTACTACGGCCCGTATATTGTGTATAGGTTGTCGGATATGTAGGTTATGATAGTATAGGAGATCCTGAACCCAGGTCGTTATATGTTGTATAAATGATCACTGAATCCCCCGGTAGTTTTGTGTATAGTGACAGATGCTCCGGTATATTTTGAATCCTGAGATCCCCGGTAGTTCATTGATGATATAGTGAGAGTCAGTGAGCAGCACCAGTTGATTGATGTGTATAAGTAATCATTGATAGTAACCCTAGGATTATATCTCAGTATTATAGTCTGAGTATGCCAGGAGTATCTTATGAGGAGATCATCACCAGTGGTAGTTATTGTGTATAGGATGATCATGAGTATCCCACGTTTATGGTGTATAGGTGTAAATCATGATATCCCGTAGGTAGTTATTGTGATGTAATCACTGAGTATCCCTAGTGTAATGTTATAATGTCGGCTGTTCCAGTATTATGTAAGGAATCACGAATCCCAGGTAGGTTATTGTGTACTAGTAGAATGCATATGGATCCCAGGTAGTTATTGTGTGAGAGATCAGAGTGAATCGCCAGTAGTATATTGTGTATGAGGAATCATGAGAGCTCCAGGTAGTTTTTGGTGGTATAGTGTAGAGTCCGTGAGATCGCCATGTAGTTATTGTGTATAGGAGAGTCGGGGGAGATCGCGCAGGTGTGTGTTATTGTGTACGTTGAGGAATCACTGAGTTCCCGGCCCAGGTAGTGTATTGTATATAGGTAGAATCACTGATAATATCGCCAGGCTAGTTATTGTAGTAGTAGATCCTGATAGTCCCCATGTAGTAGTTGTGTATGGGGGAGATCGACGGATTCCCCGGTATTGTGTGTATAGGAGATCACTGATATCCCCAGTTAGGTTATTTGTGTATGGAGATCAGTGATATTCCCCCTGTGTTCTTGTGTATAGGAATCAACTGATAGTCCCATGTAGTTATATGGTTATAGATATCACTGGAGGCTCCCAGGTAGTTGTTTGTTATAGGGAAGATCACTGAGATCGCCGTAGGTATTTATTGTGTATAGGAGATCAGTGAGAATCCCAGCCCAGTAGTTAGGTTTGATAGGAGAGTCAGTGAGACCCAGGTAGTTTGTTTTGTGTATAGTAATATGAGAACGTACTCACTTGAGAGGTCGCCCAGGTAGTTATTGTTTATCGTAGAGTCAGTGAGATCCCCCGGGTAGTGCAGTTGTGGGATGAGGGGAAAAGATCAACTGAGAGTCGGCCAAGGTAGTTATTGTGTAATAGTAGATCATGAATCCCAGGTAGTTATTTTGTTATGTAGTATCGCGTGAGATCCCAGGTAGTTATTGTGTATAGCAGATCCGTGAGATCCCAGTAGTTTGATTGTGTATAGTGATCATCTACAGATCCCAGGTAGGTATGTGTATAGGAGAATTCGCAGTGAGATCCAGGGTAGGTATTGTGTAGAGGAAGAATCAGGTGAGAGCCCAGGTAGTTATTGAATTGTGTGTATAGAGATAAGGTGAGAAATCCCCAGGTTAGTTTATTGTGTGTGGTAGGTAGATAGATCACAGTGAGAGTCCCAGCACGGTAGTTATTGTGTATAGTAGATTCGTGAGATCCCAGTAGATGTATTGGTGTATAGTAGATCACTGAGAATCCCAGGTAGTTATATTGTGTAGTAGGGTGAGTAGAATCATGTGGAGATCCCGCGTTAGTTGTGTGATAAGGGTAGATCATGCCGGAATCCCCAGGTAGTTATTGTTGTAAGTAGTAGGATCAGTGAGATGCCCAGTAGGTTTTGTGTATAGTATAAGAAAGAATGACAGTGAGAGTCCCCAGGTAGGTTCATTGGGGTGGTAATGATTAGAGTCAGTGAGATCAGCCCACCCGGGTAAGTTTATTGGTGTATAGTAGATCATTGCTGAGATCCCCCAGGGTGAGCTGGGTCACGTGTATGTGTATAGTGAGGAATCACTGAGATTTCCCAGGAATCTACTCACCACTGAGATCCGGCCCACCAGGGTATGTTATTGTGTAGTGGAGCGTGATAATCAGTGATATCCCCATCCCAGCCCAGGTAGTTATGTGTTTTAGAGGAGATTCATTGTAGATCGCCCCCCCCCCCAGGTAGGTGATTGGTGTATAGAGAGTAGAAGTAGATCATCAAACGTCTGAGGGATCCCAGGTAGTTAGTGGTGGTATAGTAAATCGGTGGAGAATGCACCAGGCCCAAGGTAGTTATTGTTATGGCTGATAAGGGAGATCACGTAGATGGCCAGGTATTTTATTCTGTGGAGTAGTATGATCAGTGCAGTATGAGAGACATGGCAACCCTGGGTCGAGAGGAAAATCATCAGATCCCACGGGTATGTTATGTGGGCGGTTCTTGTGTCATCGTAGCTTCGCGAGCAGGGGGAGATCTTCGCTCCCCGGAGCCCGGGCGTAGCGAGCTCCTGGTCTTGTCAGGTTATTTTGTCTCCTCTTCCCCTTATCGGTTCCTTTTTTCTCTTTCCCTCACAGGTTGAGATGCCCAGGGGTATTTATTGTGTAATGATCGGAGTCACGTGACGGATCCGGTCCCAGGCCGCACAAGGAATCACTGATTATCCCAGGGTAGTTTATTGTGTGATAGTAGAGATCATGTCGATGGAGATCCCCCGAGGAATCCTCCCCACAGGAGGTTTTTGGTTGAGGTTGAAAACTGAATGGAAAAAGATATCCTAGATCAACGACCAAGGTATATATATAACTTACCTTGGTGTTAGTAGGGAGATCATAGGAGATCCCAGCCCACCCAGGTAGTTATTGTGTGATGAGATCATGAGATCGGCCAGGTCGTTATTGTGGTAATGAGGAGAAGAATCAGTGAGAATCCCAGTGGGTCGTGGGTTGTGTCTTATTGCTTGGTTAAGTAGAGATCAGCTATCGCGAGATCCCACCAGGCTAGTTATTGTGTATATGGGGCTGGGGACTACCAGTAGATGTCAGTGGGATCCCCGGGCCCAGTAGTTTATTGTGTATAGGGAGATACACTGGCTTTATCCCAGTGTAGGTTTATTTGGTGGTAT
The DNA here is from genome assembly GCA_019512145.1 of Engystomops pustulosus. NCBI lineage: Eukaryota > Metazoa > Chordata > Amphibia > Anura > Leptodactylidae > Engystomops > Engystomops pustulosus. The sequence continues at coordinate 1,646 of WNYA01004168.1, read as the reverse complement.
AAGAGAATCAGTGTGCCCCACCTGGCCAGGTATTTATTGTGTTTTATGTAATGGAGGGGTTGGGATAACTACCTTCGACATGCGAATCATTGAGATCTCCCCCAGGTAGTTATTGTGTATAGGAGAGATCCCAGTGGATCCCCATGTAGTTGTTGTGTTAATAGGAGATCATTGAGATCCCACCCGGTAGTTTTTTGTTATAGGAGATAGAGTTGGAATCCCAAGGTATATTGTGTATGATACAAGGAGATCAGAGTGGATACCAGGTAGTTATTGTGTATAGGATATCAGTGGATCCCCAGTAGTGTATTGTTAATATTAATCAGCATATCAGTGAGATCCAGGTAGTTATTGTGTAATTGTGTATAGAGGAGAATCATTGGTCCCAGGCTTTTAATTGGTGTATAGGGAGCTCATGGAGATCCCGGTAGTTATTGTGTAATATGAACGCTCAGTGGTATCCCGCAGTATGTATATGTGTATAGGACTCCGTGGGATCCCCAGGTAGTATTGTGTATAGTAGATCAGTGAAGATCCCGACCATAGTCTTGTGTCATCAGGAATTATCACTGAGATCCCAGGGTCGTTTATTGTAGTATAGTCACATCCTTGGAGATCCCCACACGGTCGTTAACTTGTGTGTATCGGAAGGGTCGCCCTCCGAATTGGCAGCCCCCGTTCTTAGTTATTATGTCTAAGGAGATCATGGGATCCCCAGGTTGTTAGTGTGTACTAAGGAAATATCAGTGGATCCGGTAAGTTATTGTGTATAGAGTAGATCACATGAGATCCCAGTAGTTAGTGTTAATAGGAGATCGTGATATCCCCAGGTCGTTTATTGTGTAATAGTAGATACATTTATATCCTCCCGTAGTTTTATT
>WNYA01004167.1:0-16532 GCA_019512145.1 Engystomops pustulosus | reverse complement strand
CACACATATCCATTTCAAACAGCTAAGTGGGACAATTTATTGGGGGTTTGATTGATTTAGGCACAGTCTGATGTTTTGTTTTTTTTTTCAAAAGTGAAAGTGAAAGTCACACCACAAAATCCTTTTGTGTGCTGTCAGTGGTGCAAAAGCAATTTCATCTAACTTAGTCTGCATGCTACTGTTTAGCAAGCTAGTCTCCAGAAATCCCAATCCACATTCTCTCTGCCGGTGTAGCGTACTGTATGTCACGTGTTGCGTAATCTAATACGTTTTTTGTTCACATTAGTACCGAGACATTCAGCAATCCGCATTTCAGTTTGCTTTCTGAACCCTAATGTCGCCATGCCACTCTCTAGCCTGCCACTGCTGCCGCTGCCTCTGCATGCCGTCCCCTATAGTGTCAGGGTCAATTATTGGATGTTTTAGATGCTATCTCGCCTCACTCGGTCACTCTGTCATCGCCATGCTGTTGCCCATAATTTTGGCATAATGGTGCGATTATGCAGCCTCAGAGGCATCCATGCATGCTGCCCCTGCTGTTTCCTGTCCATTTCTGTGGTGTTCGAGCATCTGAAAAAGTTTGACTCGAATAATGAGCACTCGAGCATTTTAGTGCTCGCCCATCTCTAGTCATGAGCAACAATAGTACCGACACAATGCTCCCTGTATGGCACATGTAATTATCCTTTTGGTCTGACCCTTCTTAAAGTAGACTGCTGACCTCCGCCCAGTGCTGGCAAAGTCAAGAAAGCTTTAGCTCATTTGTTCAGTTATGATGCATTTATGGGCCAGTACTATTACCTAGATGGAGGTCATTCTTCAGGGAGAGGAAGGAGATTGTATTGTTTGTATGTTCCTCATTATCTTTATGTTAGTATAGTATTCTCACCTGGGCTTTGACATTTAATTTCATAAATCTGTTACATTTCTTCAATTGGGTGTTATGAAAATGAGGATAGATAATTTCACATAATTGTAGTTATGTTGTCCCTTAGAAATGAGATGGTTGTCCTTGGATACAGCCACCACTTCTGGAGTGACTGCACAAAGAATCAAATTGCTTTTGCAAATGAAATTGTCGGGAATTACTGGATGTCCACAGCAATCTTGCAGTCATGAACCCTGAATCCATGGGTTGGCTGCCCCAATAGCATATTCTTGGCACTGCTGCCAGGGTAAAGTTGGGGTTCGTATCCAAAGATAACTTTTTAATGTTTCTAAAGGACAACATCAGAAATTATCTTCACTCAGGAGCATTATTTTTAACCCCTTAAGCCCTCTCTATAGCCGGTAAGTCTTTGCTGCATATTCGTCCATCTCTGCTGGCATAGATGTCTGCGGCTTCAAAATGATGACACTGCTCCCAGTGACATCATTAAGGGGCGGCAATCAGTTGCCATGACAGTCTCGGGTCTTTCGCAGATCTGAGGCTGTCTTGTTTTCACCCATTCATTAGAATGTGTGAATGAGGAGGAAAATCCTCATATACTGCCATATTACAGTAAATGGTAGGATCAATCAGACAACCTAGGGTTAAAGTACCCAAGGGGGTCTGAAAAATAGGGGAAAAAAATTGAAATTTTTTTAAAAATGCTATTTAAAAAACCTAAAAATTCAACCCCTCCCCCAATTCCCTAGAAGTCATGTAAATATAAATTAACAGTCAAAATCATAAACATGTTAGGTATCGCCACATCCAAAATTGCCTTATCTATCAAAATATAATAACATTTTTTCACGGTGTCTAACACCGTAATGGAAATATTTATCTTGAGTGTTACATCACTTGTTGATCAAAGTATTGGTTAACATAGTCTAGAGAGGTAAAGTACTTTGTGTGTGTGTGTGTGTGTGTGTGTGGGGGGGGTATTACTGTCTGAGGTGGAAGCAATGCCTGGGGTTGGTGGAAGCACTGTCTGGGAGAGTATCACTATCTGTTTAGCAGTTTTGCAGTATGTAATTTTATTAAGTAGGCTTTTCATATATATACAGGCGGTCCCCTACTTAAGGACACCCGACTTACAGACAACCCATAGTTACAGACGGACCCCTCTGCCCACTGTGATCTATGGTGAAGCTCTCCAAATGCTTTACTATAGTCCCAGACTGCAATGATCAGCTGTAAGGTGTCTGTAATGCAGCTTTATTGATAATTCTTGGTCCAATTACAGTAAAAATTTTGAAACTCCAATTGTCACTGGGGCAAAAGAAAAAATTTGTCTAGAACTTCAATTATAAAATATACAGTTTCGACTTACATACAAATTCAACTTAAGAACAAACCTCCAGACCCTATCTTGTATGTAACCCGGGGACTGCCTGTATATGTAAATATAATTTTAACATTTTGAATGCACTGATTCCTTAAACAAAAAATGAGGTTACACAAAAATTTTACCTGATGTTACTGAAGAATATTTGAATGGAAACAAAAGCAAGAATAAGTGTTTCTTGTTTAATGCATTTGATTGTGGAGTAACCCCTCACTAGTCACACATTGGTGGTTCCCTATAAAGTCAGAAATACATAATCTGCGATTAAACAAATAAAACAAACAACAAAAATGTAATTAGATACTTTATTGTGGAGTATAAAATGTTGATGTTGATCTCATAATAATATGTTGCTGTCACCGGTGGCTGATGACTCCCTGTGGGAGAAGCCATGACCAAAGTCCCTAAGGATGACAATGTATCAAATCTGTCTAATATCCAGAGTAAATATATCAACACAAGATCAATTCCCATAGCACTCATTAAACAAACACTGAACTTAGTATCAATTTACATTTTCCCTAGAGAAATCAATCAGATTTAAAGATTATGGTGTCTTGTACTATAAAAGAGCAGTAAGATTTGAACTGGAATTTTTTCAGATGTAGATGTCTCTACATATACTATCTCAGGAGGATACATAAAAGGCAAGAAACTTCTAAGTTTTTCCGATTCTAAGGTCTTCCTCTTTAAGGTCTGGCTGGATGTCTACTCCTCACACCTATCCAAGGATAGTTTAGTCAGGAATATATAAATTGACCCCACTAGGCCAACGTTTACATTGTAGGGTAACTCTAAGATGAGGTATATCTCAAAGAGGCCACCTTATTATTGCAGTCAGGCTCTAATATTTTGCTCAATTGCATGCTAAGATCATCATTTGTCAGTAATTTGATTGTTTATATATTTTTTAAAATTTTTGGGGTTTTAAATCTTGTTGTATCTTCTGCATTTTCTGCCTCTTTGGTTCCTGCTGCTTTGCCCTGATTTATCTGGTGAATATCTGGTATAAATGGTTCACTGAACACCACCTACTTTTAGTCAGGTATCTTTTTAATATATAAAAAAAAAACAAAATTAACAATAGCTTCCACGCTGGGGTTGAGGTGTTTCAGATCTACTGATACATTTTAAGAATATTTTATTTTTAGAGCAAATTCTGACAATAGGGATTTGGTTTTCAGGTATGGAACAAAGCAAATGTATAGCATAACTGAGCTTTTAACTAAAATGCATAATTGGGCAAAAAATGTTCCTTTGTCTGCTTTTTCCCCTGTTATTTTTACTGCTTTTTGCAAATTGTCGAAAATTTGCTTTTCCTGCCATACCGGCGACTTAAAGCTGACAGATTTGGAGGAGCTGACACAGTTTCTAAAGACTTAACTCCTTATAGACAGTCGCTGGAAACTAGAAGTTTTAGTTGTGCTTTAAATAAAAAATATGTTCAACATAAAAACATTTGAAAAAATAGGTAATTTTCTGATGAGACGTTTTCTTTAAATTTATGCCCTAATAGAAGCCATCAAATTGGTTTAAATTAGATATAAAAACCATTAAAAAATTGTAATCATTGACTATGGTGCTTGCTAAAATCTAATATACCCTTGTTTACTTTCTTTGAAGTCACCAGGATGTCAGGAAATGTGGGACTGAAGAACAACAATTCCCTTGATCTAGACTTCCACATCTTAGCATTTGGCTCCACCGGAGGCAGACAATTTGTCCTTTTCGGCATATTTTTGTTACTCTACTTAATTTGTATAACCTGGAATTCTATTATTATCTCTTTAATCTTCTCTGATTCCAGATTACAAACTCCAATGTATTTCTTTTTGAGAAATCTTTCCATTGTAGATATCACGTATACCTCCGTCACCGTTCCTAAATTGTTAGATATTTTCCTGACGGGAAACAACCGGATTTCCTTCATGGACTGCTTCATCCAGTTCTTCTTCTTCACAGCTATGGCCTGTACGGAAATTGTCCTACTCATCGCTATGGCCTATGATCGTTACGTTGCTATATGTAAGGCATTACATTACACATTGGTTATGAATAAGAGGAACTGTAACCTTTTTGTTTTGGGGAGCTGGGCCTCCGGATACAGCAATTCTCTTTTTGTTACAATTGTGGCCTCAAAGATTTATTTTTGTGGCTCAAGGTTTATAGATCAACTTTACTGTGATATTAAACCGATGCTAAAAATTTCTTGTGGGAACACCTTGACCTTTCAGGCTGTGGTGTATTTTGAGACTTTTTTAATGGGTTTATGTCCTTTTGTATGTATTACGTTATCTTACTTGAAGATTATTTCCAATATCGTAAGAGTAAATGCGAAAGGGAGCAGGGGTAAGGCCTTTTCTACATGTACCTCTCACCTTATAATCATAGGCATTTTCTATGGGACTATATTTATTGTCTACATGATGCCGTCTACAGCAGATTTCAAGAAGTTGGACCAAGTTGCGTCTTCTTTTTTCCTAGCTGTTATTCCTACTATTAATCCTCTGATTTACAGTTTAAGGAACACTGATATCAGGAGGTCTTTTCAAAAAATTGTCAATTTTTTTTACAAAGGACACTGGTAACAAAATTAAATAGGTCAAAACGTTTTATTGTAATTATTCAGAATTGTGAATTGTATGTATAATGTAAATCATTCAAAATAAATTCTCCGCAAAGACCTGTAAGCTAATATGAATGGGGTATCTTAGCATTTGAGGACCAGAGTAAAATTTAAATTTTAAAATACTTCACTCTAAAAGTACATTTTTAAGTCACAGCATCCCATATCTTATGCTGCAGTGACTTGGGCCAGGATCATGTCTGCACCATGTTAGTGGGATGGCTATTGGGTGTATTGCACTCACAGGGGGATATTTATCAGGACCTCTGCGCACCGCCAGTGGTGCAGAGGCCCTGAAATAATTATTTTCCCCAATCCGCCACCTTCACGCCAGGAGGGCGCGGCCGGACGGGAGTGGGACGGTGCGGGGAGTTACTGTTCCCGTGCCTGCGCACTCGCTGCTGCCGGCGACTTTTCATACGTGAAAAGTCACCGGTTACGTTCTTTTCATACGAGCGCCAGCGTATGATAAATATCCCTCACAGAGTCAATGGCATCTATATCTTAAAGACACAGATGCTATTGACAGATTTAGCTAGAGTTCCAGTCACATCCAGTACTATTACTATACGTGATGAGCAAATCCATTGAAAATTTGTCCAGGTGCTGGCACCGATTGTGGGTGTTAACTGTTTAAATGCCATTGACAAAGTTGCCATAGACATTATTTAAACTACTACGTTTGCAGGTTACGAAAAAATGGAATCCAGCACTCAGAATAAGCTTCAAAAAATAACTTTGCCCTTTATTATTAAAAACTTAGCACCGCATACAAGGTAGACTGTATACATATGGGGAATTAACCACTAAGCAGCTCAAGAGCACTAAGGCCTTGGTCACATGTTCTGCTAGCACACAGGGGGCGGACCTCAGCCCGATCGCCGCATACAAGGTAGACTATACAGGCAGATGGGTGCATTTCGACAATTTATGTCTTAGTCATGATCTGATATGGACAATTTTCCAAATTATTAAAAATACCCCTTTCATGACCATGTGACGTAGGTGGCTGCGATTATAAAATCAAAAACATATGGAGAATTACCCACTAAGCAGTTCAAAAGCACTAAGGCCGCAGTCACATGTTCTGCTAGCGCACAGGGGGCGGACCTCTGCCTGATCGCAATAAGTAAGTGCAAAACTTCTCAGCTACTATATGAGGGACCTAGAGTTAAATGTGAATAGCGCATATGTGGCTCAAAGATGAAAGTGGCCAGGGCATATGCATAAAGCAAAAGTTCTCAGCTACTATATAAGGAATATGGTATATAAGGGTTTATCTCTATATGAGGCTACTGTATAAGGAACCAACACCTAACTGTGAACAGGGCATAGATAAAACATTTGTGCATATATATATATACCAAATGCAATGTATAGACTCTACTAGAGGTTTAATCAGCTGAGGTTTAGCATCTCTTGGTAACACATGATCAAATTCTCTCTGTTGTTGAGACCATAAGGAATCCAAGCATTGAGAATGAGCATCCAGAAGGTCTCACAATTTTTGTTTGAAGCCACCACCGTGAATCGGCCTATACACCCTTTCTATCCCTTGCGGTGTCTCCTGCATGAACCTGCTTGAAATTCCTAGAACTTGAAGAGATGCCCACATTTTCACAGATGCCTCCGGATCCTAACTTTGGCTGGGGTGGTGGTATGGCCGACATATTGTAATTGAAACGCGTCAATCTACCTTGTATGCGTTCCGAACCTTTGAACAATAATAGAGATATTTTTGAAGCTGATCCTTGGAGTGCTGGGTCCCTTTATTTTGTATCACTTTCACCTGTGAAGCCTCAAGCTATGCTGTGTTCTTCTAAGAGTTGTGGTGAGCCGGAACTCTGTTTTGTACGTGCTCTGGTTAGCACCGGCCTGTGCAGTCACTGATATTTAAATGTGGCTGACGACTTTAGCATCACCAATCGTGGGTGTTAACGGTGGTTGGGATTTAGCCAAACACGGCAAATTTTGTAGCTCGGGTTCACTCAACACTATTACCTATATTTTTAATAAAGCTATAAAAGCAAATTAAATAAAAAGTGCACTAAAGAGTTAAAATAAAAGCAACAGCTTCTTAGTTAGTCTTTTCTCTTGTTCTTGCTTATAGACTGTGAAATCTTTAGCGAGTTCAGGACCAGAGAAATTTGCGTCAGTTTTTTTTTTTGCTTGCATTCTTTTAATGCCTCATCTTTTTTTGATTATTTGGGGTGCTAGTGATTTTTGCATGGAGAATTACCTAAGTTTTATTTCATAATCTTTTTGGTCTGAATTTTTACATTTTTTGGTTTTTTTTTACATTTTAGCTATATTTGTTTGAAAGTAATATAGTGTAACCTTCCCCCCAATTAATTAGTGTTTAGAACCACAGTGTTTAAGCCACAGATTCTGATATATTGCACGTCTGTTTCAGGCTAAATTGGTGTCACATAGGGTGACATTAGTGACTGGGGGGGACGACATATTTTTGGGGAATATTATTTAAGTATTTTTAAAAATACATTTCAACTTACCACAGTCTTTGGAGTTGTTGTCTAGCCCCAGTTACAGGTACTACTGCCATCTCAGAGGCCATGTGTTACAGCAAACTGCTTCTATTATATCCACAGCACTGAATAGAGCACTATAAATGAATAACTAAGAGGAAAAAAGGGCTAAATACCATTTTCTCGTCAGGATCCCTTGCAACGGCCTGCAGCAGGGGACCCAGACTGCCTACTGTATAACTACAGAGGGCAGTCCAGAGCAGCTAAGCATGCAGATGATGCTTAGGGACAATAATTTGCTATAGTGGTCATACACTGGTAAGGCACTGAAGCCTATTAAAGGATCTATATTGAATGAGCAGGGGACTTGAGAGATGAGAACCATTTTTCATCTAGTTTAAGTGATTAAGGGGCTCAAACAATTGTTAAAAGGGGACCTGTCATCAGAAATTGACCTAATTAACCATCACCAAAATGTTCTGAAGCAGATTAACACCTTTCATATCATGTTTCTGTCATAGTCCAGGGTGGTGGCATCATTAAGAACATTGAGAAAAGTTGATTTTCTGGATGATGCCACTGCGCTGGGCCATGGAATAGACATTATCTAGTAGGTGTTCAGCTGCTTGATGACATACTGGTAGTGATTTTTTAGGTCAATTTCTGCTGACAGGTTCCCTTTAAAGGGTAATGAAAATGGGAAAAAAAACCCTAAAGTAAATATATGTCCATTCACCTAATGTTGAGTTCCATCATATCGGTTATTTAGCAGGTTGTCCTCTCAGTAGATCAAAATTTGTATATCAAAGACATCAAGAACCTAGGCCATTTCTCTATGCACCTCGGAAATTAAATACAGTACTTCTCCTTGGCACGGTCATGAGCAACAATAGTACCGCCACACTGCTCCCTGTATGGCACATGTAATTATCCTTTTGGTCTGACCATTCTTAAAGTAGACTGCTGGCCTCCGCCCAGTGCTGGCAAAGTCAAGAAAGCTTTAGCTTATTTATTCAGTTATGATGTATTGATGGGCCAGTACTATTACCAAGATGGAGGTCATTCTACAGGGAGAGGAAGGAGATTGTATTGCTTTGTTATTTCCTCAATATCTTTATGTTAATATATTATTTTCACCGGGACTTTGACATTTAATGTAATAAATCTGTTACATTTCTTCAATTGGGTGTTATGTAAATAAGTAAAGATAATTTCACATAAATGTAGTCATGTAGAAATGAGATGGTTGTCCTTGGATACAGCCACAGCTTCTGGAGTGACTGCACAAAGAATCAAATTGTTTTACAAATGAAATTGTCGGGAATTACTGGATGTCCCACAGCCATCCTGCGGTAATGAACCAAGAATCCATGGGTTGGCTGCCTCAATAGCGTATTCCTGGCACTGCTGCCAGGGTAAAGTTGGGGTCGTATCCAAAAATATTATTATACTATTTTGTTTCTAAAGAACAACATGGGAAATTATCATCAATCAGGAACATTATTTTTAACCCCTTACCAATATGTGAGTTAGTACTACGTCACGCTTCGCCTGCGAGTGAATGGAGAGGGCTCACGGGCTGACCCCTCTCCATAGCCGGTAAGTCTTTGCTGCAAATTTGTCCATCTCTGCTGGCAAAGATGTCTGCGGCTTCAAAATGATGACACTGTTCCCAGTGATGTCATTAGGGGGTGGCAATCAGTTGCCATGACAGCCTCGGGTCTTCCGCAGATCTTAGGCTGTCTTGTTTTCACCCATTCATTAGAATGTGTGATTTGCACATTGTAATGAATGAGAAGGAAAATCCCCATATACTGCCATACTACAGTAAATGGTAGGATCAATCAGACAACCTAGGGTTAAAGTACTCAGAGGGTCTGAAAAATAGTAAAAAAAAAAATGAAAAAAGTTTTTAAAAAATGTTGTTTAAAAAACCTAAAAATTCAACCCCACCCCCCTTTCCCTAGAAGTCATGTAAATATAAATAAACAGTCAAAATCATAAACATGTTACGTATCGCCACATCCAAAAATGCCTGATCTATCAAAATATAATAACGTTTTTTCACGGTGTCTAATACCGTAATGGAAAATAGGGCCCGAAGTCAAAATTGGCATTTTTTGGCTGTTTTGAAAAATATAAAAAATCTATAAAAAGTGATCAAAGGGCCATAAAGTCCTAAAAATAGAAGCATAGATAACAACATCAATGTTCTCAAAAAATGAGATTATCCACAGCTCCCTACACCAAAGTAAGTAAAAGTTATTAGAGTCAAAAGATGGCAAAAGAAAAACTTTTTTTTTGTACAGAAGGTTTTAATTTTTGTAAATGTATGAAAATAATATAAAACCTATACAAATTTGGTATCCCCATGATCGTACTGACCGAAAGAATGTCATTTGGGGTGCACAGTGGAAGCCGTAAAATCCAAGCCACAAGAAAACCCTGAAAATGTGTTTTTTCACTAATTTCACTAAGTTTGGAATTTTTTTCCCCCTTCACAGTATGGTATGGAATATAAAATACCATCACTATGAGGTGCAATGTGTTACACAGAAAACAAGCCGTCACACAAATGGAAAACTGAAAAGTTATAGATTTTTAAAGGTGGGGAATGAAAAATAAAAACGCAAAAATGAAAAAAGGCCTTGGCATTAAGGGGTTAATAATGGGCAATTAAAGAAATGTTAATATAGAGCAGATTAATAAAAATATTATGAATACCGAGATGAGAATAAGTCTCTGAACCTGACAACATGAGAACAAAGGACACAAAACACAATTCCAATTAGTGCAAGAAATCCCTCGGCACCCAATTATATTCTCCCACATGGATTTCTTTTAATAGATGTTTATCAATAGAACCTATAGGGGATCAGGTGATTTACTATAAAATGACACCTGCTGCATCACAAATAATGATTTCCTTACACTAGATAGAAGACATTAGACATTAGATAGTTGATGTAAGTTATTCTGTCGTTTAGTTTTTATAAAACATCATTAGACATTTAGAGAATGGCGCGCATGTCCATTACCTGAAACAAGTTCCCATAGTTACACCCGCACATACATAGAATCTGTCTCTGAGGTCAACTATTGAAAAATTTTACTACTGTACCTTGGCACCTTGCCTATACAGATCCATCTCACCTTCTCAATTGTTGACTTTATCTAACATATTCATGATTGTGCTTATGTGTGTGTTTATTTTTAATTTGTATTATAGGGGAAGGGGAGCGGTATGAACTTTATGCTTTCACTTTTTATTTTTTCTAACTTTATTTAAGAAAATCTACCATCAAAATCCATCATAGACAAATCCAACAGGGACACCTATACAACCAGGCACCACGACTGTGGTATTATTTTTTATGTTTGTCATGACCTCTTTTCTTCTAAAATCAGCTTGGAAAAACTCTTCAGTCACCTCAGCCCCTCCCTTCTCCTCCCTCCTGCTCGCTCCCTCCCCCTCCCTGAGCGAGTGGACTACAGCAAACAAATCTCACACTTGTGTAGTAAGCTTCCTCTATGTTTCATGCACATCAAGCAGTGAAGACGGGTCACTCCTATCTTAAAATGGCGTCCATGTACAGTGAGATTGGAGAAGGGGCGACCCGTCTACTCTGCTCCATTTGCAAGACAAATAGAAGGAGCTGATTGCGCAAGTGTGAGATTTGCTTCTACACAGAACAAAGATCTAATCCAGCAACAGAATCTGCTGGAATCTGCTTAATCGTCAAACCTCCCCCAAACTGATATTGATTGCTATCTTTAAGTGAAGAGTATCATCTTTTTTAATGTATTTATTATTTTTATTTGTTTACAGATAGAAAAATGATGGCTATAATTATATGTATGAAAGTGCCCTGAAAGGGTAAATATCTATTATGTAATAGTCTCTACTCAAATCTCATTGGTCAGAAAAAGAATGAAGCACAGTGCTGGTTAATAAAATCTTGTGATAAGCCATTCTGGTTGGGATTTGTTGAGTTCCGCAGAACTTTAACCCCTTAACGCCCAGGCCCTTTTTAATTTTTTTACTCCCTACCTTCTCAAAATCTATAACTTTTTCCATGTAGAGAACTGTGTGAAGGCTTGTTTTCTGAATAACAAATTTCACTTCACAGTGACGCTATTTAAAATCCTGTGCAGCGTACTGGGAGACAGGGGGAAAATTTTAAATTTAGTAAAATTGTTGAAAAATGTATTTGCGCCATTTTCTTGTGGGCTTGGATTTTATGGCTTTTACTGTGCACCCAAAATTTATAATGTTTTCCTACATTTACAAAACTAAATCCTCCTTTTCGACTATAGACACAATTTTCCGTTACGGGGATGAACACCAGAAATAACCTTTATTATGTTTTGATAGATCGGACATTTTGGAATGTGATGGTACCTAATATGTTTATGATATTTAATGTTTATTTATACTTGTATAAATTTTTAAAATTTTTTAAAATGTATTCTTTATTTTTTACTATTTTTCAGACCCCCTGGATTACTTTAACCCTATTTTGTCTGATTGATCCTACCATATACAGACATTCTATGGAATACCATTATATGGGGATTTTCAACATCATCTATTACAATGTGCAAAGTGCACATTGTAATAAATGATGTGAAGTGAGAGCCTCGGGTTTTTGTGTGACCCAAGGCTGTCATAGCAACATATTGCCGTTCTCCGATGACAATCCTGGAGTGATGATCTTAGCCAACATGGCAGCATATATGCACTGCTGACTGCTAGCACAGAGCGCGGGTATTACTGGTGGATGTTTGCTGCAATATGCAGTAAAAAACTCAAGGCCATGGAGAGGGCTTAGCCCATGATCACTCTCCAAACACCCACAGCCGACACATGACGAAACTACATGTGCTGTTAAAGGGTTAAACAAAACTTTGGTCTGGGTACTCAAACCCAAATCCAACGGTAACCAGTGCTGGCACCAATCGCCAGTGTTAAGCATTTAAATTCAACTGGCAAAGTCTGGGTTCGGGGATCTGAACTCAATGTTTGGCACAAACCTGCGCATTGTGGATCAGGTCTGCTTAACCCTAATGAAATCCTTTCCTTTCATCCTATTTCCATAAATATGTAAATGAAATGCATTCAAAGTTATGAGCTACATTTTATTTAATGAATATTCTATTTGGATTCCAGAATGACAAGTAATGTAGACCTGATGAAGAACCAGACTTTTGACTTCCACTTTTATTTATTACCTTTTGGCAGCAATGGCAACAAAAATGTTATTCTTTTTACTATATTTATATTGTGTTATATGATCTGTATCATTTGGAATACTATTATCGTGGTATTAATTTGTACAGATTCTCACCTTCAAACACCCATGTATTTCTTCCTTCGCAATCTCTCTATGGTGGACATCTGCTACAGCTCCGTCACTGTTCCGAAGCTTCTGGATATCTTTCTCACCGGTGATAACTCCATTTCTTTCGATCATTGTTTTGTACAGTATTATTTTTTTACCGCCCTCGCTTGCACAGAGGTCTTCTTGCTGACAGTAATGGCTTTTGACCGATATGTGGCAATTTGTAAATCACTGCATTATCCTATTATAATGAGATCAAATACATGTATATTACTTGTCGTGGCCAGTTGGACATCAGGATGCAGCAATTCATTGTTTTTAACAATTGTAGCCTTAAAAATCCCATTTTGTAGCTCAACAGCCATAGAACAGCTTTTCTGTGACATCAAGCAAATGCTGAAGATATCATGTGGGAATACGATGTTCATTGAAGTTACTGTCCTTTTAGAGGCCTTGTTCGTGGGCCTTTGCCCCTTTTTGTGCATTATGGTGTCTTATCTCAAAATAATTTTGAATGTCCTCAGACTAAGATCCAAGGGGAAATGGCATAAAACATTCTCCACGTGTGCATCACACCTTACAATTATCACCATATTTTATGGCACTATATGTTTGGTGTACATGATGCCATCTACAGCAGGTTTTAAGACAGTTGCCCAAATTTTTTCTTCTATTTTTCTGGCTGTCATCCCTTCTTTAAACCCATTAATTTACAGCTTAAGGAACAAAGACATAATAGCTGCTTTTAAAAGATTTTTTTTTAAAAATTCAAGTAATGTGGTTTGGGATGAATAATGTAAAAATTTGTCAAAAATGTAAACCAGAAAGGGGAATAATTTAACACCTTCCTGATCAATGTATTCTGATTGCATCCGCATCAAATTTCTTATTTTTTAAAATAAAATATTCCACTCCAATAGTGGTTTCCCATCCTCATTCTTTGCTTTTTTTTAACACATTTTATTTACATGTTTCATTATTTTACTCTTAGGTCCTCACTTATGTTCTTAGTTATATAATTCTACTAGCTATAGCTCTCAGCCCAGGATAATAAAAAAAACTGCTCTTAGCTATAACAAAATAGAATGCGTCAACAAATTATCCTCATTAGTATCTATCTGTCTCTTTGACTGTCTCTAAATGTTTCTTTCTCTGAGTCTCTTTGACTGTCTCTGTCTGTGTCTATCTCCAACTGTCTCTGATACTGGCCGTCTCTGTCACTGACTGTCTCTGATGTCTCTATATCTGACTGTCTGACCATTAATGTCTCTGATTGTCTTTGTCTGTCTCTCTCTCCAACTGCCTTTGACTGTGTCTGTCTCTTGAGTGTCTCTAACTGTGTCTGTCTGACCATCTCTGTCTCTGACTTCTAGTTTCTCTGACTGTCTATTTCTCTGACTGTCTCTGATTGCCTCTGACTTTCTTAGACTGTCTCTAACTGTATCTGACTGTCTATGAATATCTAAGGATACATCACTACAAAGCCCAGCAAAGAGACATCTAAGCTATAATAGCCAAGACATTGGGGCACATTTACTTACTTGTCCTGCGCGATCCCCGAAAGTGCATTGTCTGACGGAAAGGTGTATGTAAGTGTTTGATCTTGCTACACAAATTGAAAGTTAAATCCCGTGCTCAGTCTGAATCCGTCGGATGGTCTGACGGCCCTCCCCCCGATTTCTGTCGCATTAAAGCCAGCGCCGATTGGCCAAATTCCATTTGTGTGTGACACAATCCCCTTCTAAATGCCAGTCCCGGCGGAGCAATCCCATAAACGTCAGAAAACCCAACGGAAATGCGGCCCCGGGACCCTTAGTAAATAAGCCCCATTGTGTAGTATATACCACACTAAATGAGGATAAAAAATTTATCACCAACCCAGAGGTACTAGTCCATCATAAATAGGGACACTCCCACATACAATGAGAGCAACTGTTTGTTGTTATATCTTTTATCTTTCTATTAGTGATGAGTTGACCCGATCCACAAAGTTTGGGTTCAAGCCCTGATTTTCTCAAACCCCTTTGTCACTAAATCAACAATCCTTCCCGAAAGGGCCATAAAGAGAGTATGGTGTGGGTTCACAGGCTAAACCCCCTCTACACAGCCTCTGTGTTTGCTGCATTGCTGGCACCGATCGTGGGTGTTTAAATGCCACTGCCAAAGTCATCATTGGGGATAACAATGCCTTTCCAGAGTCTCAGTGAGATTGCAGGTCCTGTCACTCTGTAATGGTCTGTCTATAACTGAAATTCAGAAGTATGTTTTTTTTACGGGTTTTAAAAAAAATATATATCTGAATATCTGTGTAATATATGTTTAAGCCTAACACACAAAATAACGAAACAAATTCAAAAGTATCCTGCTGTCAACTTCTATTTGCGACTTTAGTCGACTTTTACTAAGCTCCTTGAGGCCGATATATCAATCCTGGCATACGAGAAATGAAAAATGTTCAAGAGAGGCATCCAGGCTTCTCTTGAACATGTACATAGAGTTCACCATAACAACCTCCTGCCACAGTCTTACTGCTCTTACAGTAAAGAACCTTTGTCTTTGGTGATGGTAGAACCTCCTCTCCTCTAAGCGTAGGGGATGCTCCCTGTCTACAGTGATGGTAGAACTGCCTCTCTTCTAGGAACACAGGATGCTCCCTTTGTTCTAGCAACTTGCCTAGTTATAAAAAGATCTTTGAATAGATGATTCAGCTATTCGTTCATTGTAATGAGGTCTCCCTTAGTTGTCTATTTTCAAAGCTGAATAAACCCAAGTTTTCTAATCTGTCATCATATTATTATAGTTCCCCTATACCCAAAATAATCTTAGTTGCTCTTCTCTGAACCCATTCCAGTTATCCTATGTTCTTTGTATACACCAGTACCCAAAAGTGTACACAACAAAGGCAAAACTATGTCCTTATCAAGAAAATGTATTCCACTCAATGATTTTATACCTTCTGCCAATACCTACAAGTAGAGATGAGCGAGCACTAAAATGCTCGGGTGCTCGTTATTCGAGACAAACTTTTCCAGATGCTCGAGTGCTCGTCTCGAATAACGAGCCCCATTGAAGTCTTTTTGTTTGTTCTAGGCTTAAGGCATTTTCCATCCACTTTGATTTAGTACAGATTTATTGAAGAAAATAGTACATCTTCACACACTAAATTAACATAGCGTGAGGAATGGAGAATAGCAAAGTATTGCTTGCTTGTCTTGTGTAACTAAAATGTCAGTATGTCATTGCTGTTACCTCAAGATTTAATGTCCTTTAATGTAGGTAAAGAGATTGCACTATGGGAATGTTTCTATCTCTCTAATAGTTTGTATTTTAACACCAAAAAGAACAAAGCTGTCTAACAGGCAATTTACACTGCTACTGGACTGCTTAGGACTAGAGATGAGCGAACATACTCGTCCGAGCTTGATGCTCGTTCGAGCATTAGCGTACTCGAAACTGCTCGTTGCTCGGACAAATACTTCGCCCGCTCGAGAAAATGGCATCTCCTGCCGTTTTGCTTTTTGGCGGCCAGAAACAGAGCCAATCACAAGCCAGGAGACTCTGCCCTCCACCCAGCATGACGTGGTACCCTTAGCAATAGGATAGCATTGTTTGGTTTTAAAAACTAAAAAACACAAAAAAAACCTAAAAAACACAAAAAAACACAAAAAAACACAAAAAAAAAAAAGTTATATAACTTTCATTTTCAAAATGTTTAACCCGAGGGCTAGGGGTAGAGGACGAGGACGAGGGTGGGGACTTGGGCGTCCATCTACTGCAGGGGTCAGAGGCCGTGGTCCTGGGTGGG
>WNYA01004166.1:1133-14845 GCA_019512145.1 Engystomops pustulosus | reverse complement strand
TATGGGGATCTGGGGGTCACATACACCCGAGGTGGTGGACACGGAGCGATGCCCCGGCTCACGGCTGTACACGCATGTAACATGTGTGTCTTCTGAGAAGGAGAGGCTGGGATATTGTAGGGAGTCTATGGGGATCTGGGGGTCACATACACCTGAGGTGGTAGACAGGGAGCGATACCCCGGCTGTACACGTATGTAACATGTGTGTCTTCTGAGAAGGCGAGGCTGGGGATCTGGGGGTCACATACACCCGAGGTGGTGGACACGGAGCGATACCCCGGCTCACGGCTGTACACGTATGTGACATGTGTGTCTTCTGACAAGGCGAGGCTGGGATATTGTAGGGAGTCTATGGGGATCTGGGGGTCACATACACCCGAGGTGGTGGACACGGAGCCCCTGCACAGCACCGAGTACATACAGTGTGACAGCCCCGCACAGCACCGAGTACATACAGTGTGACAGCCCCGCACAGCACCGAGTACATACAGTGTGACAGCCCTGCACAGCACCGAGTACCGGGCGACGGCCCACCGGGAGCCCGGGAGAGGCCCGAGGGACCGCGAGCCCGGTCTGGGCGCCCGCGCGCCGGCCCCCGGCCGGCGGGAGAGTGTCCGCTGGCCCAGGCGAGCGCTGGTCCCCGGCGCGGCGCCGGCCGGGGGAGGACGGCCCGGGCGACGGGCGCCGGCTCTGGGGCCAGAGCGCCGGACGGGCGACCGAGAGCTGCCCGGGGCGCCCGCGGCGAGGTCCCGGCGCCAGCGCGCCGGTCCCGGAGCCTGGCGCGCGGCACCCGGCGCCCGCGCGCCGCCCCGCGCCGCGCGCGTCCGCTGGCCCCGGCGCGAGCGAGCTGGCCCTCGGGAGAGCTGGCATCGGAGAGCGAGTGTGCCCGGGCGCAGGGCCACGGTCCCGGCGGCCCGGAGCCGGGCCCCGGCGCCCCGCACGCTCCCGGCGCGGCGGGGGGCGCCTGGCCTCGGCGCGCGTGAGCCGGCCCAGCCTCCAAGACCGCGCGCTGGCCGGCACCGCGCGACGGCACCGGAGCCCGGGCGCCGGCCCCGGGGCCGGGAGACCGCCTCGCCGCCGCGCGACGGCCCCGGCGCCAGGCCGGGGAGGACAGCGAGGGCCACGGAGCCCGCCGCGCTGGGTACTCGGTCCTCCCCCCCTCCCCAAACCTGGCCTCCCGGTGCCAAGCGCTCTGGCCCTTGCGCTCGAGCTAGTCCCGGCGACAGGGAGGGCGCCGGCCCCATGCCGCCGAGGGCCCGAGGCCGGCCCGGCGCCCGGTGGGCGCGCTGGCCTGGACCACAGCGCTGGCCCTTCCGCCGACCGCGCGCCAGCCCGGAGCGGCACGCCTACCGCGGGACCGCCCAGGAGACAGCGAGCGCCGCGGCTGGCCTTTGGCCACCCGAGCTGGCATTCCGCCCGCGCGGGACCGCACAGGCGCCGGCACCGACTTCCAGCCGCGCCGTCCCTGGCGCCGGAGAGCTGGGTCTCTTCCCGTTTTCTCCCCACCTTCCCCCCTCCATTGGCGGTGATTCGTGGTGCGTCCCATGGGGGACAGGGCGTGCTTTGCCCAGGCTGTGCCTCTATGGGCGTTGTGTGTGCGCTCTCTATTCCTCCCTAACCTCACATTAGTCTTACTATCTTTTGCCTATACCGTTCCTTATCGGGCGCCACCCTTCAGCTCGGCGTGATCGTGTTCCTTCTCCCCCCCGTTGTCATGCCACGATCGGCACGCTCCTCTGATGATGTTTGTGAGTGGGGGGGCTGACCCTGGGCCGCTGCTGTTTTTGGGCAAATGTCTCGCTTTGCCCTGGCCCTACCACTGGTCAGTGCCACATGTGCCAGCGCCGATAGTTACCGTACTTCCAACCCGTAGTGGAGCGGCGCGGTAGTGAGCCCTCTTGGTCCAGCCTCAACTTTTTTGATGTGCCTCCCGTTAACGAGAACTTGCCTATTGCATTCACCCCCCCCAATAACTTCATTATGTTTACATACGCATGTGGTTAGCGCATGGGAGGGGTACCAACCCGATCGGATATGCATTTCTATAGAAGACATAGGCGATCAGTAATCAGAACCCCTTGTCTGTACATGTTTTAATGCAGAGACCCGGTTCTGGTTTGCCGATACCTGAAGAAACAAATATGCCAATCGGGTCAGGCCCACCCCCGTACACCGGGCTCGTTGCACCGCTAGTGCTGCGATACGTGTGATTGCCCCTTAAATCGTCCTCTTTCCAACATGCTCTGAGTCCCTTGCGGTCCTGACTATTTTGCGTTCCTTGCCCTCCCCTTCCCATTGTCTGATTGACAGGTTCTCCCTGCTAGGCCCTCTGCATATGGCCCATGGAGCGCTGCGCTTGTTCCGTCATGGGGTCCTGTGCCCCCGGTGCTGTCCTCTCAGGTCTCCCTGTTCCTATTCTGCACGGTGTCCCCCCGTATGTGTCTGATCCCATTAAACTTCCCCGCCGCCTCTCCACTGCCGGATAAGGAGCCGTCGGTGCCTTGGCGGCTGTTGTGAGTTCCTGTGCTCAGCTGTCCGGGCATGGGGTCGACGAACTCTGGAGGACATCACTTGGTCCCCTGCCTTTCGTGCTCTGACTATTCCGCCGGTTTGGGCCTGGGCCGTCCTGCTGGGCGGGTGGGCCCGAAACAGGCATCCGCCACATCGCTTGCCGGGGCCTAGCCCCTTCCAGAGGATCTATCGTGCTGTCAGGCCCTCCCTTTTCGTACCTGCCGGGGGGTCCGTTAGTCGTCGCCTCTCTATAGGCCTTGTCCCTAGCGGCTCTGTGATATGTGGTACTCTCAACTCCAGGGCCGTGTGTGAACAAGGTCATCCAGTTCCTTGCTGCCTCGGGGCCGTGGTGGAGATCTGTGAAGGGGTGTGCCGCGGTGGGGTTCGCTGGGGGTTCCGGCTCTTCGGACCCGATTGTTACTCTGCGAACCGTCCGGCCTACGTTTTGACGTTTCTAGCGTCTTTGCTGATTGGGGGGGCTTGGGCTTCATATAAGGCCAGGGTATGTATGATACATGTCCGATGATTGTACAATGCTGCAGAGATTGTGGGACCCGATCACCAGACACGTGTTGTAATTCACCCACATTGAGGTTTCCGAGGTTCAGGACCTTCCTAGGCCTCTCCAAAGTTTGTCATTTTGCTTTTCTTCTCTCCATGTCAGAGGGGCCTCCGGCGTGTCCAGGTGATTGTCCAGCTGTAAAACCCCCAGTCCTCGCTTCGGGTCTCGAGAGACTATTGTTGGTGAAGCCGAATCCAGGGTTTCCCGGTCCAGGACAATCCCACTACACGTGTAACTATGGGCTGAATTCATGTTCTGTTGCGTCCAGGTTTTCTCCATTTGGGACCATGGATTTCACTGGGGTTTCTGTAGGGTCTGTGCTTTAGAGATTCCTTCTCCACAATGATAGGATCTCCAGACTTGTTTTTGAAGTCTTGTTGCTCCATGTTTTCTCCATTTGTGGGCCTTCGATCGCTCTGTGGTTCGGTAGGAGTGACGCTTCAGAGACCTTCTCCACTCTGGATAATCTCCAGGACTTGTTCCTGAGTCTCTGTGGCTTCCATTGATTTCTCTCATTTGATGGACGTGGATTCACTGTGGTCTGTAGAGTCTGACGGCTTTTAAGCAGCCTTTCCACATGAAGATCTCCAGGACTTGTTCCTGAAGCTCTGTTGTTCCATGTTTTCTCCATTTGTGGACATGGCTCCCTGTGGTTCTGTTAGAGTCCTGATGCTTCAGAGATCTTCTCCACACTGATAGATCTCCAGGGATTGTTCCCGAAGTCTTCTGTTGCTTCCATGTTTCTCATTGGGGACCAAGGATTCACTGTGGTCGTAGCGTCCGACACTTGAGATCCTTCTCCACACTGATGATCTCCAGGACGTTCCTGAAGCTCTGTTGCTTCCAGGTTTTCTCCATTTGTGGACCAAGGCTCTCACTGTGGTTCGGTGTAGAGTCTTTGACGCTTTAGGCGACCTTCTTCTACTTGATAGGATCTCCAGGATTGTCCCGAAGTTCTGTGCTCATGTTTTCTTCCATTTGGGCAACGGATCTCACTGTGGTTTTGTTGAGTCCGAGCGCTTTAGATCTTCCTTCTCTCTACATGGTGATTCCAGACTTGTTCCTGATAAGTCTCTGTTGTTCCATGTTTTTCCATTTGTGGACATGGATCTCACTGTGGTTCTGTAAGTCCTGACGCTTCGGAGATCCTTCTCCACACTGATAGATCTCCAGGACTGTCTTGAAGTCTCTGTTGCTTTCATGTTTTTTCCATTTGTGGACCATGGATCTCACGGGGTTCTGTAGAGTCCTGATGCTTTCGAGATCTTCTCCACCGCTAGATCTCTAAGGACTTGTCCTGACGTCTTGTTGCTTCCATCTTTCTCATTTGGGCCTAAGGAATCGCACTGTGGTTCTGTAGAGTCTGACGTTTCAGAGCTCCTTCTCCACATTATAGATCTCAGGCCTTGTTCCCGAAGTCTCTGTGCGTTTCCTGTTTTCTCCAGTTGTGACCAAGGATCTCAACTGGGTGCTGTAGGTCTTGAGCTTCAGAGCTCCTTCTTCCCACCACTGATAGATCTCAGGACTTGTTCCCGAAGTTTGTGCTTCCTGTTTTCTCCATTTGTGGACCTATGGATCCTCTGTGGTTTGTAGTGTAGAGTCCGAGGCTTTTGGATCCTTCTCCCACTTATAGATCTCACGGCCTTGTTCCTGAAGTCTTGTGCTTCCGTTTCTTCATTTTGTGGTACAAGGACTCCTGGTGTTCTTTATCGAGTCTGACGCTTTAGAGATCTTCTCCACTACTGATAGATCTTCCGGGCCTGTTTCTGAAGTCTCTGTTGTTCCATGTTTTCTCCATTGGCCTATGGATCTCACTGTGGGTTCGGTAGAGTCCTGACTCTTCGGATCGTTTCCCCCCTGATAGATCTAGCGATGGTTCTGAAGCTCTGTTGCTTCCTGTTCTCCATTGTGGACATCGCTCTCTCGTGGTTCGTAGAGTCGTGCCGCTTCAGCGCTCCTTCTCCCCACTGATTAGATTCCATGACTTTCTTTGTTCCTGAAGTCTCTGTTGCTTCCCTGTTTTCTCCATTGGTGGACCACGGATCTCATTGTGGTTCTCTGTAGAGTCCTGCCGACTTTAGAGCTCCTTCTCCACACTGATCGATCTCCAGACTGTTCCTGAGTCTTGTGGCTTCTTGTTTCGCCTATTGTGGCAGGGATCTACTGTGGGGTTCTGTTGCGTCCTTGTCGTTTTAGAGATCCTTCTCCCACTGATAGATCTCCAGGACTTGTTCCCGAAGTCCGGGTGCTCCATGTGTTCTCATTTGTGGCATGGATCTCCCTGTGGTTCTTAGGGTCCTGACGCTTTAGGAGATCCTGTCACACTGATAGATCTCCAGGATTGTTTCCTGAAGTCTCGTGTTTCATGTTTTCTCATTTGTGGACCAGGATCTTACTGGGTTCTGTGAGTCTGACGCTTCAGAGATCCTTCTCCACTGATAGATCTCCGGACTGGTTCCCGAAGGCTCGTTGCTTCATGTTTTTTTCCATGTGACTATGGGGGGATCTCACTGTGGTTTGTAGAGTCTTGACACGCTTTTAGAGACTTCTCACACTGCTAGATCTCCGGATTGTTCTTGAAGTTCTTGTTGCTTCCATGTTTTCCCATTGTGGCCCTGGATCTCACTGTGGGTCTGTAGAGTCCTGACGCTTAGAGATCCTTCTCACATTGATAGATCTCCAGGAATTGTTCCCTGAAGTCTTGTTGTTCGCCTGTTTTCTCCATTTGTGGACCCATGGATTCACTGTGGTTCTGTGAGTCTGACGCTTTAGAGATCTGCTCCACACTGATAGATCTCCAGGACTTGTTACCGAAGTCTCTGTTGCTTTCCAGTTTTTCTCTATTTTGGACCTGGAGCTCACTGTGGTTTTTGTTAGAGTGCCTGACGCTCAGAGATCTGCTCAAATTGATAGACTCCGGGACTGTTCTTGAGGTTCTCTGTTGCTTCATGTTTGTCTCCATTTGTGGATAAGATCTATGTGTGTCTGTAGAGGCCTGCCGCTTGAGCGATCCTTCTCCACACTGATAGCTTCCGGACTTGTTCCTGAAAGTCTCTGTTGCTTTCCATGTTTTCTCCTTTGTGGACATGGATCTCACTGGGTTCGTAGGAGTCCTGACGCTTTAGAGATCCTTCTCCACACTGATTGATAGTCTCCAGGACTTGTTCCCGAAGTCTCTGTTGCTTCCATGTTTTATCCATTGGTGGACCATGGATCTCACTGTGGTTCTGTAGAGTCTGACGCTTTTTGGATCCTTCTCCACACTGAAGATCTCCAGGATTTGTTCCCGAAGTCTCTGTGCTTCCATGTTTTTTTTTTTGTGGGAACCATGGATCTCCTGTGTTTTGTAGAAGAGTCCTGACGCTTCAGAGTTCTTTCTCCCAGCACTGCTGATCTCCCGGACTGGTTCTGACGTCTTCTGTTGCTGCCATGTTTCTCCATTGTTGTGGACCAGGATTTTATGTGGTTCTGTAGAGTTGAATGCTTTAGAGATCCTTCCACATGAGAGGTCTCAGGACTTGTCTGAAGTTCTTGTTGCTCCATGTTTTTCTCCATTTGTGGCCATGGATCTCACTGTGGTTCTGAGAGTCCCTGACGCTTTAGAGACCTCCTTCCCATTGATAGCTCTCCCGGACTTGTTCCCGAAGTTCTGTGCTTCTCATGTTTTCTCCATGTGTGGACCATTGGAATCTTCACTGTGGTTCTGTAGAAGTCCTGACGCTTTAGAGCGCCTTTCTACACTGATGGATCGCAGGACTTGTTCCTGAAGTCTCTGTTGTTCCAGGTTTCTCCCTTGTGGGACCATGGAGCTCACTGTGGTTCTGTAGAGTCATGCCGCTTCAGAGATCCTTCTCCACACTGATAGATCTCAGGCCTTGTTACCCGAAGTCTTTGTTGCTTCATGTTTTCTCCATTGTGGACCCAGGATCTCCTGTGGTTCTGTAGAGTCTGACACTTTAGAGATCTTCTCCTACATGATAGATCCAGGAACTTGTTCCGAAGTATCTGTGTTCCATTGTGTTCCCAGTGTGGTCCATGGACTCTGTGTTTCTTGTAGAGTCCTGACGCTTTTAGAGTTTTCTCACACTGATGGACTCCAGGACTGTTCCTGAAGTCTCTGTTGCTTGCCTGTTTTCTCATTTGTGGACAATGGATCTCCTGTGGGTTCGGGGGGGGGGGGGGGGGGGGGGGGGGGGGGGGGGGGGGGGATTGGTTTTTTTTTTTTTTCACCCCAACCCCCCGCTTGTTGGTTTTGTTTTGGGGGGGGGGGGGGGGACGGGGGGGGGGGGGGTTTTTGTGTTGTTTTTTTTTGGTTTAAACACACCATAAACAAATACACGCATAAAAAACAGGGGGGGGGGGGGTGGGGGGGGGGGGGGGGGGTGGGGGGGGGGGGGGGGGGGGGGGTGGTGGGGGGGGGGGGGGGGGGGGGGGGGGGGGGGGGTGGGGGGGGGGTGGGAAAAATAGAAACAAAGAAATGTCCTGACGCTTCAGAGCTTTTCTCTCACATGTTATCTTCCCGGACTTGTTTCCGAAGGTCTCTGTTTGCTTCCATGTTTCCCATGTGGACCCCTCCCGGATCTCCCTGTGGTTCCATTTGTCCTCTGCGCTGCCCCACACGTCCCCGCCGCTGCCGCAATCGGGCGGGGGTCCTCCCTTTCTTCCTCCGCTACAGAGGACAGCGTGCCAGCGCGGCGGCAGAGAAGAAAGACAGCAGGACTGCCAGCGCCAGCGGCTTCAGTTGCGCGGACTGGGGCCATCCGCGACCGCAGTCATCACCTAAGGTTAGACGGGACTGTTTTTTTCGCCCCCTGGTAGAGACTCCCTCTGCCCAGAGGCTTACAAGGAGAGGCGGGGTGGGGACAGTTTAGACGTATTCGTGTCCTTCCTTCGCAGAGCTTAGATCGCGCCTTCGGGCGCGGTGTGTCTCTTCGAGGGTCACCCTCTCGCGCTCCAGCTCGCCCCGCGCAGTATACGAGCCCCCCCCCCATCGCCCTGCGCCTCCGAGAGCGCCGGGCGCACTCCGTGGGTCGCGCGCGTCAGGCTCGCCAACCGTCTGTCCGCGCGCGCCGGCTAGGATAGCGTGCGCGGACTGCCGACTCCGCGTGCCCGCTAGCCCTGCGCGGTTCCGAGCGTGTCCCGCTCGCCTCCGCGGCTCCGCGCGCGCAGCTCGCCCTACGAGGCTCCGCGCCGCCCCGCTCGCCCTCGGGGTGCGCGGCGCGCCCCGCTTGCTACTAGGCGCCTCCTGCGCGCGCCCGTTTAGGCATCCGCGGCTCGCGAGTGCACGTTCGCACACGCCGCGGCTGCGGAGGCGGTCCGCTGGGCCTCGCGGCTGCGCGCGCGCCCGTCTCGGCCTTCCGAGGATGAGTGAGCGCCGTCCCCACTCCGCGGATCCGAGAGCGGCAGGCTAGGAGACCTCACTACATCGGCTCCGCGCGCGCCCGATCGCCCTACGCGGGGCCGCGGCGCGCGCCCGCTGCACTCCGCGGCTCCCCGCGCGCCTGCTCGCCCTCGGAGGCTGCGCGCGTGCCGCTCGCCCTCCCCGGGCTGCGCGCGCGCCCGCTAGCCTCCGCGGCTCCGCGGCGCGCCCGCTCGCCTGGCGGCACTCCGCGCGTGCTCGCTCGCCCCCCGCGGCTCCGGGCGCGCGCCCGCTCGCCTAGGAGCCTTGTCTCGCCGAGCGTCCGCTAGCCCTCAGCGATCGCGGAGCCGCCCTCCGTCGCCCTAGGCGCTCCGCGAGCGCCAGCTCGCCCTCCGCGGCTCAGAGCGCTGCGGCTCGCCATCCTCCGGATAAGCGCGGCCCGCTAGCAATACGAGGGGGTCCGCGCGCGCCAGCTCGCACCTCCGAGGTAAGGCCGCGGGGCTCCTCTCGCCATAAGCGGCGTGCGGAGAGCGCATGCTCGCCATCCACCGGCTACCGGGGCGCGCCGCTCGCGCCTGCGTGGGTCAGCGCGGCCCGCTGCTAGCAAATGGCATACGCGAGCGCCAGCTCGCTATAGGCGACTAGAGGCGCCCGATCGCCATCCGCGGCACCGCGCGTGCCCGCGTCGCCCTCGGCGGCTGCGGCGGCCCGATCGCAATACGCGGCTCAGAGCGTCGCCCGCTAGCATCCGCGGTCCGGCTGCGCGTCCTCCCCTCTCCGCTAGCCCTCCGGGCGTCAGCGCGCGCCGGATCGCCATCCGAGCTCGGCGCCCTCGGCTAGCGCTCGGCGACTCCGCGCGCGCCCCTCTCGTTTCCGCGGCTAAGCGACGCCCGCTCGCCTAGTGAGCCTCAGGCGGGCCAGATCCGCGCCGTGGCTCCGAGCGTGTGGCATCCTAGACCTCCGCGTCCGCGCGTCGCCCCGCTCGCCACCGCGGTAAGCGAGCGCCCGCTCGCATCCGGGCTCCGCGAGCGCGCTCGACATCGAGGCTGCGCGCGGTCCGATTCGCACTCGGCGCCCAGAGAGTGCCAGCTGCCCTTCGGCGCACCTGAGCGCGTCGCCGCCCCTAGGCGCTCCGCGCGCCGCCCGCCGCCCCCTCCGCGGATCTCCGAGCGTGCTCGGAACGGTGCTTTGGTTCCCGGGTACGGCTGCGCGTCGTTGGCGTGCGAGTGAGCCGTCCGCGCGCGCCTGGGCGCCATTGGCGGGGTGCGGGCGGGCCAGCCGGGCTGGTGCTCATACGGGCTGCTGAGGCTTTCCCGAGCCCAGTCCGGCCTGTCGCTCGACCGAGAGCGAGTGTACGCGCCCCCCCTGGCGGAGGGGGTGAGGGAGGAGCAGGAGCGCCGGACGCATTTGGGGGGACCGACGAGGAGGCGGCCTTCTTGACCGTGAGCTGTCCACGGGGGTGAGACGGGAGCGACCGGCGGTGAGGGGGGCAGGAGAGGTACCCCACAAAACTTTACCGAGGGAACTCCCTGCCATACGGAAGTAGCTGTCACTCATCTCCAGGTAAGTGCTCCTCATATCTGTACTCACATACCTGCCTATAACCTACTGTGTAATCACTCACAGCCCTGCACAGCACCGAGTACATACGTGTGACAGCCTGCACAGCAACCGAGTAAATACGGTGACTGGCCCGCCCCAGGCACCGAGTACATACTGGGTGCCAGCCAGCACAGCACCGGTACATACAGTGTGCTCGCCCGCCTAGCCCGCGTACATACCGGGTGATCGCTTTGCACAGCACCGAGCTTCAACAGTGTGACTGGCCCTGCACAGCATCCGAGTCCCTCCAGTGTGGACAAGTCGCCAAGCACGAGTACATTCAGTGTAACTTGGTAACCAGCCCCGTACAGCACCCGAGTTCATACGGTGACAGCCCGCCATCACGGCCGTCCATACAGTGTAACTACCAGCCGCCCGAGCACCGAGTACCTACAGTGTGACAGCCCCCGACTCAGCACGAGTACATACAGGTGACAGCCCCGACAGCCCCCGAGACATACAGTGTGTGACTGCCCCGCACAGCACCGAGTCACTACAGTGTGACAGCATGCACAGCACGAGTACATTACAGTTGACAGCCCGCCACCACACGAGTAACATTAAGTGTAACAGCCCCGCACAGCACCGAGACTTACAAGTGTGATTGCCCCCGCATAGGACCGCAGTCATCAGGGTGACAGCCTCCTGCCCGCACGAGTCTTACAGGGGTGACCGTTTCTGCTAGCACGGGCTATACAGTGTGACCGCCTTGCACGACCCCCCGAGTACCTCCAGTGTGACAGTCCTGCCACGCCGAGTCCATATCGTGTTGTTAACAGCCTGCACAGCATCGAGTAGTACATCAGGTGTAACAGCCCGGCACCAGTCCGAGTAATTTCCGGGTGACAGCCTGCTATACGCACAGCTAATACAGTGTGACAGTCCCGACACAGCATCGAGTACATTTTACAGTGGGACAGCCGGGACAGTACCGAAGTAATACGTGTGACGCCCGCACAGCACCGCGTGAGTCAGGTGCCTAGCCAGCACAGCACCGAGGTACATACAGTGTGACAGGCCTGTACTGAACGAGACATACAGCTTTGTAAATAGCTCGTACAGCACCGAGTACTTACGTGGTGACAGCCCGCACAGCACCGAGTACATACAGGTGACAGCCCCGAACAGTACCGAGTACATACAGTGTGACGAGCCCCGCATCAGCACGAGTATACTGTGTGAAGCCCGCACCAGCACCGAGTACCTACAGTGTGAAGCTTTGCACAGTACGAGTACATACAGTGTGACAGCCCTGCACAGCAACGGTACATACAGTGTGACCGCCCGCCATAGTACGAGGACATACGGTGGTGCAGTCCCCGCACCAGCACGAGTAATTATTGTGTGATTGCCCTGTCGCATTGAGTCTCTCCCTGTGTGACTAGAAAAAAAGAACCCCGCACAGCAACCTCTCGCGAACCATCAGTTAACTGCCCCGCCACAGCACGAGTACAATACAGAGTGTGTGACAGCCCCGTACAGCACCGAGTACATACAGTGTGTGGACAGCCCCGCACAGCATTCGAAATCCCGTGTGACTGCCCCGCCCAGCATGAGTACATACCGTGTGACAGCCCGCACAGCACCGAGTACATACCGTGTGACACGCCCGCACAGCCCCGATACCTGATCGTGTGTCACGCCCGCCCGCACCGAGTATATACTCGTGTGGGCCAGCCCCGCCCAGCACCGCGTACATCCAGGGTTGCCAGCTCCCTATAGTAACCGCGTTTCTCCGTGTTGCCCGCCCTGACGTCGCGCGTACCTCCAGTGTGACTGCCCTGCACAGCACCGCGTACATCCCGGCTACCAGCTGTATCCGCGCTCGGTCATCCCGGTTCTAATAGCCCGCACAGCACGGGTAATCTGTGTGATCAGCCCCGCACTAGCACAGAGTGACATACAGTTGTGACCGGCTCGCCCCGCACGAGTACAGCCGTGTGACAGCCCGTCACAGCACTGAGTCCATTACAGTGTGTGGCTAGCCCGCACAGCACCGTGTACCTACAGGGCCGCGACAGCCACGCGTACACGTGTGGGCGCCCCGTGACAGCACGATGTACCTCCGTTGTAACAGCTTCGCACCGCCACGAGGACATACGGTGTGATAGCCCTGCATCGCTCCGAGTCATACCGGTGATCGCCTTGCACAGCACCGCGTTTCTCCTGTGTGACGCCTGCCCGCACCGTGTCCCTCAGCCGGTGTTAAGCCCTGCAACCGCACTGAGTACATACGTGGCACCGTCCTGCCCTAGCACCGCGTACCTACAGGGTAACAGCTCCTACACAGCACAGAGTACATACCAGTGTGACCGCCCGCACTGCACCGAGTAACTACCAGTGTGACAGCCTGCATAGCATCTCTGAGGTCCCTACCAGTGTGGACTGCCCGTAAAACCCCCGCACCTAGCCCAGAGTACATCAGGGTGACAGCCCCGCCGACCTCAGTCACTGAGTATATACAGTTGTGACCGCCCCGCACAGCACTGAGTTTGACAGTTTTGGCAGCCCTTGCATCAGCACGAGTATCATTCCCGTGTTGACAGCCGCACAGTACCGGGTCCTGTACTGTGTGATGCATGTTAGCCTCCGAGTACAGACCGTGTGGCTAGTCCCGGTACAGCACCGAGTACTTACGCCGTTGTGACTTAGTTCTGTCCAGCAAGAGTACCTATCAGTGTGACAGCCCGCAGTAGCACCGAGTACCTAACTGGTGGACAGCCCGCACCGCTTGAGTTCTACAGTGGGCCAGCCCTGCACAGCCCTGAGTACATACAGTGTGACAGCCCCGCGAGACAGAGTCCAGTCAGTGGACTGCTCTGGCACAGTCACCGAGTTCCCTCAGTGTGGATCAGCCTCTCTACAGCATCCGAGTACATCCGTGGGACAGCCCTGCATGCTCGTAGGAATTCAGTGGATTCGCCCTGACTGTCCATGGACTTACTGTGTGTCAGCTCCTGCACAGCCCCCGAGGTACTAAGTGTTGACAGTCCCGCACTAGCACCGATACCTACGGTGGCCGCCCGTCACAGTATCGAGTTCAATATTGTTGTGCCCGTCCTGCCAGGCACTGAGTCCCTACAGTGTGCCGGCCCCGCGACTGCATCGGTAACCTACCGTGGTGAAGCCTCTGCACAGCCTCGAGTACCTACGTGTGCCAGCCTGTTCAGTACCGGAGTCTACAGTTGTGAACAGCCTGCACGCAGAGTACATACGTTGTAATCGGCCCCCCGGCCAGCACGAGTACATACCGTGTGACCAGCCTGCCCAGCCCGAGTATCAGATAGTGTGACAGCCTCCGACAGCACCGAGTACTACAGGTGACGCCCTTGCACAGCGCCGAGTACGTATTGTTTGTGGACTGCCCCGCACAGCATTGAGTACATACAGGTGGGACAGCCTCTTCTTGTCTCAGCACCTGGGACCTACCGTGTGGCAGCCTCCGGCAGAGCCCGAGTACTATACAGTGTGACAGCTCCTGCACCGTCACGTAGAATATGTGTGCACAGGGCCCCGCACAGCACCGTGTACATTACAGGTGACAGCCCTGCACAGCACTGTGTACCTTTACAGTGTGGACAGGCCCTGCACAGCCGCGAGGGTACATACAGTCTGTGATAGCCTGCACAGTATTGAGTACATAACAGTTGGACAGCCCTGCACAGCACGAGTTCATAC
>WNYA01004165.1:0-20185 GCA_019512145.1 Engystomops pustulosus | reverse complement strand
CGGTATTGCCATCGGAAACCTGCCACTACAAGTGGTAGGTTTCCTTTAAAGGGCCCAGGCCCTAACTCCCCCAGAGGTGCCATCAAAGGGCCCCGGCCCCCTCTCCATCAGAGCAGCAATCAAAGCCCCCACCCCCAGAGCAGCCATCAAAGGATACACAGGGTGTTTGGAGTGACGGTGCAGAGGAACCAGAAAGTGTGCATGTTAGCATATGTGGGTAAACCTGATGCTACAAAAAAAGGAACAGTTAGCAGTTGCTAAAGTGCTATAACAGGTGCGTAAATCTATGCACTGGTTGGATGCTACCCCACTGAGACTGAGGAAAGTGAGGAGGTCACTGAATAACACTATATACAGTTAAGGGTTGAACAAAAATATCTGATAATACTCCATGTCGACCACGTTCTGTTTCCTCCTTCTAAGCTTTGCCAGGCCTTACAGTGCAGCCTTCCGGTCCTGTTGTTGTGGGGTCTTCCGCTTAAGTCTGGCATTTGAGCAGTGAATGCATGCTTATTGGTGGTTAACATATGGTGGACTGACTTGCCATGCAGAATGTTCCATTTTTGCACTCTCTGTTAAACGTCTGGGGGCTTGACGGCTGTCTGGCTGGGGTCATTGTCCATCTGTAATGAAGCGCGTCCGATCAACTTTGCAGCATTTGGGCTGAATCTGGGCTGAAAGTATATCCGGTACACTCAGAATTCATTCCGAGCTACTCTTGTCTGCTGTCATATAAACACAAGTGACCCAGTGCCATTGAAAGCCATGCATGCCCATGCCATCACGTTGCCCCACCATGTTTTACAGAAGGATGGTTGTGTGCATGGATCAGTTGCGTCCCTTTCTTTCCAAACTTTTTCTTCCATCATTATGGTACAGGTTGATCTTTGTCTCATCTGTCCATAGAATACTTTTCCCGAACTGAGCTGGCTTCTTGAGGTCTATTTTGGAATTGGAACTTATGAGTGTGTGAACGGGCTTCTTTTCACAAAGAAAGTATGCGGCGATCATCACCATGTTGTACATCCGTGATGCCCATGCCTTTTTGAGTTCCCAAGCTCACCAGTCAATTTCTTTTTCTCAGAAGTACCCGATGTTGATTTTGCTACTACAGCAGTCCTGCTATCTCTCTGAGGATTTTATCTTTTTTTCAGCTTCAGCGATGTTCTGCATTCACCCAATTGAGAGTTCTTTTGACCGCATGTTGTCTGGTCACAGCAACAGCTTCCAAATGCAAAACCACAACTGGAATAAACCCAGACTTGAACTACTCATTGATGCAAGGTTGAACGAGGGAGACGCCTCACGAGTTATATTGCAGCCCTAAGAGTCCAGGGTCAATTACTTTTGGTCCCTTGAAAAAGAGGAGGCTATGCATTACAGAGCTATGATTCCTAAACCCTTTCTCCGATTTGGATGTGGAAACTCTCATATTGCAGCTGGGAGTGTGCACTTTCAGCCCATATTATATATATAATTGTATTTCTGAACATGTTTTTGTAAACAGCTAAAATAACAAAACTTGTGTCATTGTCTAAATATTTCTGGCCCTAACTGTAGATGGAGCTGAAGGTGTATGTGAAATGGGGAGCTGTAGGTAATTTTGAGAAACAGTGGGGTAAATGGCTTGACTGTTCGGGGGTGGCCTCAGAGGAATTGCTTTGGAGCTGGATACGGTCCGACCAAGGGAATAACAGGGGCGTGAGTTGCGGTGTGTCTCCTAAAAATGAGCAGGTGAGGGTTGGAAGGAGATGGAAGCGTGCTGGAAGAGCTATAAGGATAGGTGCAATTGAGCAGATCGCAAGGGGAGGTAATGGGGGGGGGAGGGGTTTGAATGTGTTGCTTTGTTTCTAGTAAAATACTTGATTGTGATATGCGCATCAATAAAAAAAGCATTCAACAACATTTAAAGGAAACCTACCATAAGGCAAATAAATCCGCAGTTTCTCCAAAAAATCGATTTTTACACTAATCAAATTACCCCATTCGGCACACCAAGAAGCTCGGCGCTTGATCACGATGATAAGAATGCATGCGCCTTGCATATGTGAAACTGTTCCTCGCTCCCGAGAGGACGTCACCAAGCTCTCAGAAAGCACTGGTGCAGGTGCACTGTATCTTAATTTTGCACGGCCACAATACAAAGCGTATGGCCGTGTGTAATGAAGATACAGTGCGCATGCGCTAGTGCGCCAGAGGGAGGGTGGGGGGAACACTTTTACGAACGCATGGCACGCGCATTCTTATGGTCGTGACCAAGCGCCGAGCATCCTGGTGTGCCGAATGGGGTCATGTAAAAATAGATTTTCATTCATGCCATCAAAATCCATCATGATGAACCAGAAACACTTGCTTATAAGTCTAGTCACCATGACTGTGGTAATCTTCTTATATTTGTTATCCATGTCCTCCTTCCTTCTATAATCATCTTTTATGATTATGCTAATGAGCCTGAAGGGCTCTAGGGGAATTACCCCCTCTATTCTGTAGCTTCACAGCAATGGGGAGGGTCAAACAGCCTGTGAAGCTGCAACACAGAGGGGCTGAGGTAACCCCCCTCTAGTGAGTGAGCTCAACACAAGATGTTTGAACAAGAGGTAAATATTTTTCTTTACATGAATTCACTAGATATACTTAATGGCCCACATATATCATTGTGTCCAGTTTTTTGTCAACGTTTGCATATAAAAAAGGGTGTCTTTTGAGCTTTCACATGCATTTCTTAACCACTGACCAGCACGTGACATAGTACTGTGTCATGCGTCGGCTGTGGGTGAATGGAGAGGGCTACCGGGCTGAGCCCTCTCCATAGCTGGTAAGTCTTTGCTGCATATTGCAGCAAACACTTATCGGTAACACCGGCGCCCGATTGCGAGTGTTAAACCATCCATCGCCAACGGCAAAGCTGTCAGCGGCTTCAAAAGGATTGTCGCTCCTGAGGGGGAGGGGGGTGCGATTGGTTGCCATGACAGAGGGAATACACGAGGCTGTCTCATTTTAAAAAGGACCTGTCACTTATAAAAAGGCTAACTAAAGTAAGTAGCTCCTAGATCTAGCCTATTTTTACCAGTGACAAACTGCTAGCTTTATTGGAACCCTCCGATAAAGCTAGTGGACAATGCCGTGTAGTGTAATGAATAAGGAGGAAAATCCGCCTACAGTCATGGCCATAAGTTTTGAGAATGATACTAATGTTAATTTTTACAAAGTCTACTGCATCAGGTTTTATAATGGCAATTTGCATATACTCCAGAATTTTATAAGAAGTGTTCAGCTTAACAGCAATTATTTGCGAAGTCAATATTTGCCTAGAAAATGTTTTCCCCAAAACACATTTCAACTTCATTGCAGGACTGCCTTTAAAGGAGCAGCTAACATCCTTTCAGTGATTGCTCCAGTAACACAGGTGTGGGTGTTGATGAGGACAGGGCTGGAGACCTAGCCTTTTCTTGGGGCCTGGAGGCAGCCGGGGCCCAGAATACCAGAGTGGCTGGCGGTTGCGGCCTGGGCACGCTAGTATCACGGTGCTTGGTATGGGGACCGGAGGGCTGTCCCACAGCCTGGCAGGTCTCCAGCGGGTGGTGTGTGCAAGAAATTGGATAACGGAGAGGCTGATGTACTGGTTCTCCCTGGGGCAACCCCTTAGTGACTGCAGTCCCTGGATGATAGGAGGCAACGCTGTACAAAAATAACTTACAGTTCTTTATTCTAACCAACAGCAGGCAACGTGCCAACTGATTTTGTACAGAGGCCAGATTGTTAGATAGTCTGGATTACTGGAGAGTGGTCATGGAGAGTGAACCTCAGGAGTTTGGTCACCAGCCTGCTTGCAGATGCAGACTGGGATGTAGCTAAGTGAGAGCTGAGGCCTGTAGTAAGAGCATGTGCTCTGAGAGCTGCTCCTCTTGTCAGAAGCTGGATCCTGAGAGAGAGCTTGTCATTTCCTGTCCAGGCAGGGCCGGCTCCGGGTTTCGGTAGGCCCCTGGGCGACAGTGCCTCAGTGGGCCCCTTTGCAGTGAACTCACGTGCCAGCATTAAAAATTCAAATACTAAAAAACTGTCTCCTGTTCCCCGAAATATTCCCCAGTTTATCATCCCAAACAGCCGTGTCATGGTCAGGTCAGTTTTGAGGTCATTTAACCAACAGGGCGAACATAAAAATGTGTGCCCCTCCACTCTGCCAAGTAATAAAACTGAAACTTCAACTTAGCTAGCAATACCAATGAGAGTATATAGGATGCCACAGTAACTGAACATGAATATTTCAAAATTCCAATATAACTTTATTAAATCGGCCATCAAAGAAACACACAGTTAAAAACACACACATAAAAACCACACAAGATGTGGCGGTGGTCACGAATAATGCAGTACATGTAAATACATCCAAAATTACAAACACCAATTTATACACAATGAGGCTATGACCAATAATATTACCCACCAGGGTGTAATGAGCAGCCAATAATTGTGAAATAGTAGGTCTGACCACCGCCACAACACCCCGACGCGCGTTTCGCCGTCGCTTCCTCTAGGGCATAACCTCATAATACACACCTGAGCTTCTGCGGAACCTCATAATACACACCTGAGCTGCTGCGGAACCTCATAATACAACCTGAGGCTGCTGCCGGAAAGACCTATAATACACACGACGACATCGAAAGAGACAAGCTGAGGAGGAAAGTGAGGAGAAGGAGAAGAAGAGGATGGAACCAGTGTTTAGAAATGGAAACCTGCCTAATACGGAGAAAAGTAACTGAAGCATGAGCATGCGGAAACCTCCGTCGCAATACCACATCTGAGCGCTACATGTGTAACCTCATAATAAACCCTCAACTAAGCTTACACAGAAAACCGCTCTCGGTTTCTCAGTGATACATTTGGAGATGATTAATATCATTCATAAATCCACACATGCAGCAGGACATATACAGTTACAGGCCAGACAGAGACATGCCTAAAGATAGACAAGCATGGATCAACCCACACACACTGACAGACAGAAAGTGCAAACAGATACAGATCCCATGCAGACAAACACTCATAACAATACCATACACTCACTATGTACACATCATAAATGTCTACAGGTCAATCCTACCCTCACACAACCTGTGGGGTCTTGCGCACGCCCTCGCTCAACATGCGAGCGGGAGTCTTCAGGCTTCTTCTCCTCATACCTCCTCCTCGTCGTCCCGATCTTCTGAGCTGCTGGATTCAGCTTTCTTGCAGCTCCGTGTGAAGAGGTGATAGGGGGTGAGGGTTAACCAATAATGTGCTGCACCACACAGCGCAGCTCTGTAGTTCTACCTGTGTGGTGTGTGCCTGTCCGAGTGGAGGGAGGAATGGTGGGGACACAGCTCAATCACAGAGTAAGAGATTGTAAGGTAAGGAATTGAAGATGATGTTCACAGAGTGTGGGGCCCCCGGCGCCTCTGGGCCCCGGCACTTAGCCCAGTTATTGACGCGGGTGCTGGAGCCGGGCCGTGTGTCCAGGGGTTTTTTAAATCCTCTGGTTCACGATCTGATGGACTCTTCTCCAATCAACTCCAGTTTACAAGCATGTAATGGACATTAAACAGTATGCAATAATATTAACCTTTTCTTATCTAGGCAGAACTAACCAGGTCCAGTAATTACATCCGTAGATGTAGTTGCATGGTACAAGGGAGTTATTCGACAACACATCACTCGCCCATGATTGGAGGGGGTGAGTTGCACATTAGTTAAGTGTTAGCATTTGATGGTAGTAATATTTAACATTGCCACAACACATTAATAGCCAGAATCCATTAATTAACAGCTTCTATACCATTCCATGTAGGTTGTTACTACACCACTTTAAGCACCTCCAATTTGTTTAGTGTTAATGTGCAGATGAATCAGTTCTTGCATGCACATGTTAGGAAATACAGACAGACAGATTGAGTGTCAGGACTTCACTTAGAAGAGTAGGTAAAGCGGTAAGTGCAGCTAAAACACACTTCTTGTTCCTGCATAAATTGTGCTGGAAACTCAGCTATACTCGAGTATATATACGGTAAAGTAATTTATTTGCAACCAAACTTTTGTATCTAATAGTTTACCTTTTATAATTCAATGTAGATTTATGGCTTACAACTATCTTTCAAGTCATCCGAAGAACATAATGAATTTGGTAGTGAAAAAGTGAGCTTCAATGCTTTATAACTAGCCCAGGTAAGATGCTTTGTCCTTTTGGTCCTGACATAACCACACACGTCTTTCAGACAACATATACTCTTCAAACATAGCTTGATGACACACTCCTTTGAAGAGGACTTCGTTGGAGCTGTTGCACCCAGGGAAGCGGTTTTCACTCACATCTGTAGCAGCACTACGATGAACAGCATTGCAGCATTAGAAATGGTATGGACTACATTTTATTAGACAAGGCCCATGTGTTGAAAACCTGACACAAGAAGTATTGAGTGGCAGAATAAATACATTTAATTTTTATCGTTCTGTAGGATTCTATCCTTCGATCTTGAGTTTGTGCACTGCAATATTGTAGTGTACATACTTTTTTAGAAGCTGATTTAGTTCTGGGGGATTGTGGCTGGGTTGTAGATTTGTGTAGTTGTAGGGGTGGCTACATAATAGAGATGGCTGGCGGAAAGTCATGGGAGCGGTGTGACCAATGCAATATTCTAAGGACTTTACTTTTACTTAATTTTCTTTATGAAAAAATTTGGCTGGGGTTAAAATTCTTAAAACATGCAGTTCCGACTTGCATACAATTCAACTAAGAACATCCTACAGAACCTATATTGTACGTAGCTGGGACTGGCTATATGTGTGTGTGTGTGTGTATATATAATATATATATATATATTTATAAATATATATATAATTTAATAGATTTTGCAATTTATGTAATAACTATTTGTTAAATTTGTAGGTTCTTTATGAAAAGGGCGTTCCGCCAGGCATTGACCAGAAGTTGGGATATAGATCATACAAGATAGATTGAACACAGAACTTTATTTCTCTATAATTGTTTTACAGCTTCTATCCATATTATCCTTTGTTGTTATTATTATAGATGAATAATATAATAGAAGAACTAGACATGAAATTATCTGGAAAACCATCAACATTGAGCTGCTTTCCAGTCAACCCCCAGATCAGTAAAAAATCCACAATATGTGATATTACATTATACAGAAGAGAACGATAGAACAAGCAGCACATCTTGGTGGTACTTGTAAAAATTGTGTTCAAATGCCAACTAATATAGAGTCGATTTGTTGCCAAGAGATAAACGATGTACATCCCTATTTAGAATACTTGACTTGCATCATTCAACATGATCTGCTGGAAAAGACCAGACACTACAACCATAAATGTCTGTTTAGCCGGTCAGTTTCTGTGTCCACCAACCCAAAAAATATTACAAAGGTAATGTAAAATAATAGTTTACAATGTACAATGCCATGACAAATGGTATAATAAAGAGTCCAGAAATTGCATTGCTTCTATGGACTCTTTATTATACCAACAAATGTGTCTATGTTCACATGCTGTCACACAAGTGCAAGAGACAATAATCAGAGCTTTATGATAATAACAACTCTTTCACCTGCATGTCTAGCACATCACCATGGACTGCTGTCAATCAATTGCATGTCAACAATGAATCTTTCCATAGCAAGACATCAAAAAGATCATGAAAAACTATATATAAATTGATTTAGAAAGTTTCTAGTAAAAATTGTATTACTTTTTCGTAATATTGATCCCTTTTTGGCAGATGTATTCGCAAAACAGCCTATAGAGCGTTTACTACTTGGATGCATGGTTATCTGGGTGTTGGTAACAGAAGACCAATCCCATCTTGTGTCGTCAAAAATGTGATAGAGCCTACCTGATAATCAGTATGTAGAAAACCATTTAAAAACCAAATGTTCATTGGTTCTACGTTTTTTGTTTGAAGAATGTTGAATATTACTCATAATTTAAAATTTTTGGATTAGGTTATCTTATATGTTATTTAATATGTTTAATAAAATGTATATTTGAATGTTTACTTATTATATTAACCTGCCCCTTTTTTTTTTAATTTCCATTTTTCACTCCCCACCTGCAAAAATCTATAACTTTTAAATTTTACATGTAAAGAGCTCTGTAGCGGCTTGTTTTCTGTGTAACAAATTACACTTCATAGTGATGGTATTGAATATTCCATGCCATGTACTAGGAAGCAGGAAAAAAATTCCAAATGTAGTGAAAATGCTGAAAAAACACATTTCAGTCGTTTTCTTGTGGGCTTGGATTTTACAGCTTTCATTGTGAACCCCAAATGACATTCTTTGGGTCGGTACGATCACAGGAATACCAAATTTGTGTAGGTTTTATAATGTTTTCATACATTTACAAAAATTAAAACCTCCTATACAAAAAAAATTGGTGGGGATTTTGCCATCTTCTGGCACTAATAACTTTTTCATACTTCGGTGTACAGAGCTGTGGTTGGTGTAATTTTTTGTGACTTTTTATAGAGTTTTCAATGCTATAATATTTAGGACTGTATGACCTTTTGATCACTTTTTATTGAATTTTTTATATTTTTCGAAATGGGAAACAAGTGCCATTTATGACTTTGGGCGCTATTTTCCGTTAAGGGATTTGACATAGTGAAAAACCATTATTATACAGGCAGTCCCCGGGTTACATACAAGATAGGGTCTGTAGGTTTGTTCTTAAGTTGAATTTGTATGTAAGTCGGAATTGTATATCCAGCCAGAACTCTTTTGGTCTATGACACCTGTGATAACTGTTACAGCTGATCATTGTAGCCTACGACTAAAGCACAATAAATTACCAATATCCAGTGGTCCATTTGTAACTAGGGGTCGTATGTAAGTCGAGTGTTCTTAAGTAGGGGACCGCCTGTATTTTGATCAGGCATTTTCGGATGTGGTGCTACCTAATGTGTTTATCATTTTTACTGCTTATTTATTTTTACATCCGTTCTAGTGAAAGTTGGGTGATTTGAATTTTTATGTTATGTTTTTTATGTTTTTTTTTACTTTTTTACATTTTTATTTTTAATATTTTTCAGACTCCTTAGGGTACTTTAACCCTAGGTTGTCTGATCGATGCTACCATACTACATTGTAATGAATGGGTTAAAATGAGTCCCGAGGATGTCAAGACAACGGATCGCCGCTCCCTGATGACAT
The DNA here is from genome assembly GCA_019512145.1 of Engystomops pustulosus. NCBI lineage: Eukaryota > Metazoa > Chordata > Amphibia > Anura > Leptodactylidae > Engystomops > Engystomops pustulosus. The sequence continues at coordinate 10,979 of WNYA01004165.1, read as the reverse complement.
CACGGGGAGCGTTGATCCTCTGCAAGAGGGCGGCGCAGATGTTACCAGTAAGTCTTTGCTTCAATATGCCGCAGAGACGTACCGGCTATGCGAGGGCTCCGCCCGTGAGCCCTCTCCATGTACCTAAACCCGACACAGTAAGGGGTTAAAATGATTGCATAGTATGTAGTCTAAATTTCAGAGATTTGTGCTAGTGTTGTGCAGTTTCAATTGGAAGTTTATGCTATTTGTGTGCTACTTCATAGGTCACTATAATGGTACAGTCACATAGATTTCAAGAAAAATTAATTTTTTGACGTCTTGAATAGCCAAATTTGGAGGCAAAGTCGGAGTTCTTGAGGTCCATTCAGCAGATAATTTACCTTTCACAAGTCGTAACACATTTATGAATAATTCTTCCAAGACTTTTATATAAACATCCCTTACGAACCAATGTGATTTACCCATTGGTATAACCATGGTGGTTCTTTTTGTACCTTGTGGTTCTGATTTTTTTTTTTTTCAAATGGCACTACTGCCTGTGGCTGACCCACATTGTGGTTGTGTGTCAGAGCTGCCAGTTTGGTTTGCGCCTCCATCGAATCAATATCAAAGTAAATTTGTTTTGATCGGTATTTTAGCACAAGACTATGAAAGTTTTCCAGTGTGGCAATTATGAACAAGATGTGGGATTTCTTTTATCAACTTTTCTTGTTTCACAAGATTTTTTCAAGATTTTTGTGTGGTGTTAGTCCTTTTTTTAACCACAATAAATCACGATCATCCTCTTCCATAGAGTTATGACTGTATTTTTTTATGCAAATCACCTTCCCATTCGTGTGTGTTGGCAACATGGTGAAGCACAGAAAACCATTTCTCTTGTAACATTGTTGTATTTTGTTCACAATTCTGTACACACCACCAGAAATGTAGTATTATTTTATCAATCCAAGGCACTTATTCCTTCCACATTCTTAATTTGCTAGCTGCAGTGAGGTTTTTTTTTTTAGAGACTTGGCCTAGTGCCATATGTCAAATTGATGATTTATCCCTGGGTAATCGTCTTTCACTTTTTTGCGAATTCCAACATGGCAATCAGAAGCAAACATACGGATTAGGAACCCAGTATCAATGAGTCTATTGAGGCAAATCTCAAAGCCATTTTTCTCCATAGCCACAGACGATTTACATTGGGAACGTTGGACAACTTTGAAATCCAATATCTGACCAGTTGATGTATCAAGAGTAGTGTAAATTGACCGTCTCCAGCAACCTTTCTTACCAATGGTGTCCTTATTAGTTTTTTTTCCCATGCAATATCGATGGCAGGAAATAAAAATTGGATTGATTCTTTATAGTAAGATGTACTAGATATTCCCACCAATCCAAATATGGGTCATTAGGAAGTCTGTGTAAAATAATAAGATCACTGGTAGCCTTTTTTCCAGATTTGCTAAGGCAATGGTTCACTACACAAGTTGGCATATTTCAGTAAGACATAAATAACCTAAAAAAAAAAAACAATGGAGAAAATATATGATGCAAATTCTATTGGGTTGTTCAGATTGGCGCGATACTGTCTAGCATATGAGTAGTAGTTGGATATGTCGCTGGTATCGAGGGGTGGGAACCTACGGCCGCCCTGCTTATTGGGTCCCTTACAAAAAGGGATCCAATTGTAGAAGTAATATAGATGTGATGCCTGCGCCAATATTGGGGAATATGTGTAGTTCACGGATAGTGATTGTGCCCAACATAAAGATGTATCAGTATGTCCAGATACTATTGTAATTTGCTATATACAGACTGGTAGTACTTTGTGCTTATCTAGCTAAAAAGGAAAAAACTATACCTGTATTTGGAGCATTCTGATTCAAGGCACGGTATCGGACTTTCAAAGTCGTGGAGTGCTGGTTGGTATCCTCGTGGGGTGTTGTTTCAGCCCAATGTTAAATCCACATACAGGTGTATGGTCCGACTTGAAGCTACTGTTAGCACAAAAAAGGTAGAGCCCCGGCCGGTGGCTGCTACCTGCGTGCACAGTTCTGTTTAGTTCCGGGTGGTGACGTCACCAAACTACGGTAGGCCTGATGGGACAAACTTCCAACGCGTTTCAGAGACGTATGCTGTCTCCTTCGTCAGGGAATCCGATTACTGTGCAAGTGATGTGCTTTATAGTTTTGGATCAAGTACGTATGTGGATCGTGAGTTGTTATATTAGTTGATTCTTAGGTTAATACACGGGTTATATATTAGTATGCCTCAAGCATTCATCTACTGCTTTATTGGTTAAAAAAGGAAGAAGGGGTTTATGGAATTCATTCTACTCAAAGATTTAGTTTTTAATTTTTAATATAGATACATCCAGATACTAGGCTACCTATAAGAATGTATGTGCATTAAATGTATGTAAAATAAAATAAAATCTATTTAAAAACGTTATTTTTAGCACAAAGTTTTTTGTTTTTTATTTATTTTATTCTTTTGTTTTTTTATTGTTTTTTATTATTATAATAAATAATCTTTATTTCCAAACAATAACGGGCAGAGATATTTTTAATGTTTCTGGTGCGATCTAAAAAACAATAAAAAAAAAAATAATAATAATAATAAAAAAATGAAGAAATATATTTGTGGTTGGGATATTTCCCTTCATTCCTCAGAGTTCAATCTCTTTATTCAGTCCTGACGGGGCTAAAGTATCAAGCAGAAAAATCCACTTGCTTTCTGCCCGTGACATCTGTGCAATGTAGTTGCCGCCTCTCCAGTTGGGTTGGATCTTCTCTAATGCAGAAGAAGTGTGATCCTTCGAATCGTCCTTGATGGAATAGTTTATAATGTTTTGATAAAGGGTGTTCTTCAACTCCTTTCCTGATGTTTCTTTTATGTTCATTAATCCGACATTTCAGGGGTCTTTTCGTCCGGCCTATATATAATTTTCCACATGGGCATTTAATGCAGTATATGACCCCCTTTGTGCCGCAGTTCATATAATTTTTAATTTTATAGACTTCCATCAAAAGGGAACCTTCAATGCATATACACTCAACGGCCACTTTATTAGGTACACCATGCTAGTAACGGGTTGGACTCCCTTTTGCCTTCAGAACTGCCTCAATTCTTTGTGGCATAGATTCAACAAGGTGCTGGAAGCATTCCTCAGAGATTTTGGTCCATATTGACATGATGGCATCACACAGTTGCCGCAGATTTGTCGGCTGCATATCCATGATGCGAATCTCCCGTTCCACCACATCCCAAAGATGTTCTATTGGATTGAGATCTGGTGACTGTGGAGGCCATTTGAGTACAGTGAACTCATTGTCATGTTCAAGAAACCAGTCTGAGATGATTCCAGCTTTATGACATGGCGCATTATCCTGCTGAAAGTAGCCATCAGATGTTGGGTACATTGTGGTCATAAAGGGATGGACATGGTCAGCAACAATACTCAGGTAGGCTGTGGCGTTGCAACGATGCTCAATTAGTGCCAAGAAAATATTCCCCACAACATGACACCACCACCACCACCAGCCTGAACCGTTGATACAAGGCAGGATGTATCCATGCTTTCATGTTGTTGACGCCAAATTCTGACCCTACCATCCAAATGTCGCAGCAGAAATCGAGACTCGTCAGACCAGGCAACGTTTTTCCAATCTTCTACTGTCCAATTTCGATGAGCTTGTGCAAATTTTAACCTCAGTTTCCTGTTCTTAGCTGAAAGGAGTGGCACCCGGTGTGGTCTTCTGCTGCTGTAGCCCATCTGCCTCAAAGTTCGACGTACTGTGCGTTCAGAGATGCTCTTCTGCCTACCTTGGTTGTAACGGGTGGCGATTTGAGTCACTGTTGCCTTTCTATCAGCTTGAACCAGTCTGCCCATTCTCCTCTGACCTCTGGCATCAACAAGGCATTTCCGCCCACAGAACTGCTGCTCACTGGATGTTTTTTCTTTTTCTGACCATTCTCTGTAAACCCTAGAGATGGTTGTGCGTGAAAATCCCAGTAGATCAGCAGTTTCTGAAATTCTCAGACCAGCCCTTCTGGCACCAACAACCATGCCACGTTCAAAGACCCTCAAATCACCTTTCTTCCCCATACTGTTGCTCGGTTTGAACTGCAGGAGATTGACTTGACCATGTCTACATGCCTAAATGCACTGAGTTGCCGCCATGTGATTGGCTGATTAGAAATTAAGTGTTAACGACAGGTGTACCTAATAAAGTGGCCGGTCAGTGTATATCATGTGATAACTTCACCCTCAAACAGATCCTGGTGAAATGTTCACATGATATATATTATCCCTTGATTAATGACTGAATAAAGGTGATAATCAGGGTAAACCTAGCCTCCCTGCTGCCTGAGGCGAACTATAGAAAGCCTTAAAACCTTTTGAACTTCTTAATTCTTAATTTTGCCCTATTCTGACACCAATCGCTTTTTCATAATTTGGTGTATAAACCTGTGTAAGGTGGTGTTTTTGCGGGACATGATGACCTTTTCACCAATTCCATTTTTTTGGATTGTACGGCCTTTTGGTCATGTTTTATACAAAATGGGGAAAAAAAGTGGCGTTTCAGACATTTGGCCACTATTTTCCCTTATGAGGTTCTATTTTGATATATCGGGACCTATGGGAAAGGATACCTAAGGATACCTAATTTTTATGATTTTATTTGTTTATTTTTATATCAGTTATAGGGAAAAGGAGTGAATTTGATTTTTTATTTTTTTTTTTACTTTGCTTTGGTTTTTGAAGCGTTTTTTGCGCAATTTTAAACACATTAAAAATGCATGCGTTTTTGAAACGCAACTGTTTTCGGTCAAACCCATCCGTTTTCGAAAATTGACAAGAATGATCAACAGCTGATGCACTTGGTTAAGTATAAAACATAGTCACCACAGAACTCTTCCTTGGTTGAATGTTTATCTTTGCATCCACTTGGTCCTCAGCAAGAAAGATTTGTTCGTTGTTTGCTTCAGGATTGTTTTTTGTTTCCAGAAGACTGACCATTACTTCTTTATATTATGTCAACCGACGGATCTGTGCCCCGTGTTCCCAATCAATATTTGGGTGCAACTGTTGCAATCTTATTTGGAATGAGAAGAGGGCGTCAGCTAAAGGTATTTTCTATTTGTAACTTTCTTTTGTAAAAGTCATAAATTTGTTACATAATTATTTGTTGGCACATAATAAAGTGTAAAACTATGTTTCATTCAAAAAAAGGGTACACAAACAAATGTTTGTTTGTTTTTTTCAAGGTGATTGCTACTTTTACCTTGGAGTTTAACAATTGTTTTTGTGACTTCAAAGAAATGTTTAGGTAACCAGTACCTTTTGGAACACACTATTGGACTATTATATTTAGCTTAATTTTTATCAAAATTTTACCATCCAGGTTTTTTTTTTTTTAATGACACTAGCAGTTTGAAACTGGATTAATAAACATTTTGTGGTAAAACAAACAATGTACTTGTAAAATGTTTGTCTTTTTAACTTTGTTTTATTAACTTACAAAATTTGCTATGTAGTCTGATGCATGCTGTCCAGCATGCTGTAGTCTGATCAATGCTCACCAATGCATTATATTTTTTTTATTTTAAGCCAACATGAAAGCGTCATAGAACGTGCAGAACTTTATTATAACGTCTATTTTAGAAATGTGTTTTTACATTTGTTACACATCCCATTTTGCAATGTTTATATTCCCTGATTTATGTAGCAATGCTGGGGTTTTTTGTATATTTTTTTTTCAGGAAATTTCAGGAAAAAAAAGGGGTTGTTACATTTGGTTAGCAAAAAAATGAGTGACACTTATTTTCATTCTACTTTTCAAATTTGATAATTAATTAGAAATTTTCAAACTTTTGGAAACGTAAAAAAATGGATGTAAGTGTGTATTTAGAAAATCTTCACAAACAAAGCATATTTCACTGTAATTGATGGAAACACATCCCAATTTCTTTTTGTTTTTTAATTTAATAATAAAGTCTTATCTTTAATTATCATTAGCAAGGGGCAAATCTGTTTTGAGTTGGTCACACAGTCTATTAGTGTTGGTGCCATTATTTATTACGTTTATGGCAGAATCACATTTATTTTCTAAATGTTTTATTTTTTTTTAAAAAGTTAGCACACTGTAATGAATGGGTTAAAACGAAGAAGCCTGAGGCTGTCATGGCGACGGATTGACGCTCCCTGATGATGTCACGGGGAGTGATGATCCGTGGCAAGATGCCGGCTCCCATGCGCCGTCATCTTTTTGAAGCTGCCGGCAACAATTGCTGGGAAAACACCCACAAACAGTGCTTGCACCGATTGCGGGTGTTACCAGTAAGCCTTTGCTGCAATATGCAGCACGACTTACCGGCTATGGAGAGGGCTCAGCCCACGAGCCCTCTCCATGCAGCGGGACCCGGCTTAAAGAGGCCAGTTTCTAAAGGTATCCCGAAAAATTTATGCGAGAAGTGCGAGTCGGCGTTGAGCAATTTGATTACATTCTACAAATTTGTTGTTTGCACCTAACAAGGCAGGACACAGAAATGCGCAATGCAATATCCACTGAGGAGCGTTTATTTATAAACTTGAGTTAAATTGCACGTGACTTCATTTTTGAAAAATAACACAATATTATTAAATAAGTAGACAATTATACAGTTGTTTTTTTTTTTAAAGTTTTTGAAATTTTATTATAATATTTAATGTATATTGAAGATAAATATCAACATTTTAACCAGATCGAAATATTTGTTGTAAACTTTATAATTTACCCTTAAAAGTCTAGCAGATATATTTATATGCAAAATTTTTTAAAAGACTACTTTAGACTAATTTTCAAAAGAAGAAAAATAAGATTTTTTTAAAATTAAATATTTAATCTAATATAAGAAGCTGAATTTAATATTAACATCAAAAGTTTGTAAAATTAACGCATTGAAATCGGATTTAAAAAAATATTTTAAAAAAAAACACGACCAGGATGTAGCTATATGAGTGCTTGAAAAATCATAATAATCATCTAGCATGTTAATATTTCATTGTGGATAAATAAAAATCAATTTTTGAAAAAAAAATGCAACATACTTTACACCATCAGCACAAAATTCCTAAAAATGTAGTGTTCATCACTGTGTGGCGGTAGTTTCCCTCACAGTATGGCGGTAGTGTTCCACACTGTGTGGAGGTAGTGTTCCTCACTGTATGGCGGTAGTGTTCCTCACTGTATGGAGGTAGTGTTCCTCACTGTATGGAGGTAGTGTTCCTCACTGTATGGAGGTAGTGTTCCTCACTGTATGGAGGTAGTGTCCCTCACTGTGTGGGGGTAGTGTCCCTCACTGTATGGAGATAGTGTTCCTCACTGTATGGTGGTAGTGTTCCTCCCTGTATGGCGGGAGTGTCCCTCACTGTATGGAGGTAGTGTTCCTCACTGTATGGCGGTAGTGTTCCTCGCTGTATGGGGGTAGTGTTCCTCGCTGTATGGAGGTGGTGTTCCTCACTGTATGTTGGTAGTGTTCCTCACTGTATGTTGGTAGTGTTCCTCACTGTATGGAGGTAGTGTTCCTCACTGTATGGGGTAGTGGCTCACTGTATGGGGGTGTGTCCTCACTGATGTGGTAGTGTTCCTACTGTATGGGGGGTAGTGTTCCTCACTGTATGGAGGTAGTGTTCCTCACTGTATGGGAGGGTAGTGTTCCTCACTGTGTGGAGGTAGTGTTCCTCGCTGTGTGGGGTGGTGGTTCCTCACGTAGGGAATAGTGTTCCTCAGTAGGGGGTAGTGTTCCTCATGTATGGGGGTAGTGTTCCTCACTGTATGGGGGTAGTGTTCATCACGTATAGTAGTAGGTGTGTTCTCACTGTATGGGGTAGTGTTCCCACTGTAGGAGGTAGTGTTCCTACTGTATGGAGGTAGTGTTCCTCGCTGTACGGGGGTAGTGTTCCTCACTGTATGGCGGTAGTGTTCCTCACTGTATTAGTGTTCCTCACTGTACGGGGGTAGTGTTCCTCACTGTATGTTGGTAGTGTTCCTCACTGTATGTTGGTAGTGTTCCTCACTGTATGGGGGTAGTGTCTCTCACTGTATGGTGGTAGTGTTCCTCACTGTATGGCGGTAGTGTTCCTCACTGTATGGCGGTAGTGTTCCTCACTGTATGGCGGTAGTGTCCCTCACTGTACGGGGGTAGTGTCCCTCACTGTATGGGGGTAGTATTGCTCACTGTATAGGGGTAGTGTTCCTCACTGGATGGCGGTAGTGTTCCTCACTTTATGGCGGTAGAGTTCAGCACTGTGTGACAGGTGTGTTATTAAGAGTGTGGAATTTTCCCTCTCTGTGGGATTTTGTCCATCACTTTATGGTGACACTGTTCCTCACTGTATTGTGTAACTGTTACTCACAATATGGAGTTAATGTTCTTTGCTGTATGGAGGTAGTAATTGTCACTGTCTTCTGTTTCAGTCTTAAACTTTATGTAAGAGTAGTTTTACCATTTATGGCGGTAGTCTCATCTTTTTTTTTGTTTTTTTTGGTGTTCATCGATGTATGGCGGTATTGTTATACACTATATGGTAGAAGTGGTCAACATTATATGTTGGTCAATATATGGTGTACTTGTGTTTTTTGTAAGGTTTATTGTAATGATGTTTGTAAAATTGTTTTACAGAATCAGTTAATTTTCGAGCAGGATTAGAAAACTCTGGAAGTGGAGATTTGACTGTCATGTATGGCCAAGTAGACACACTGTCACTTTGCAACAAATGTTTGCACTATTCATTGTAGTTTGCACACTCTGTATGTTAAAAGTTCACCATCTTTGCAGATGTTTAATTACATTTTTTTTTATTGCAATTAGGATGTGTGTGCATAATGTTCCAATACATAGCACTTATCTGTCTCATTATTTTGATTGATACACATTTGTAAGAGTTAGGCATATGTTGTTTGCTACAATTTGGATATACAATATATTGAATGCATATTCATCTACCATTAAAGTTAATATTTGTACATTGTTTGAAAATTAAAGCAAATATTTTAAGTGAATTTTCTTTTACTTTGTGCATTAGGTTTTGGCTACCAGTGAATCGTTTGCATCACTACATCTGTATTTTCTTCGTGGCCGGACAACTATAGGCTTAATTGCTGCATGTACATTTGAAGTAATTTGGACTTGTTTGCAACCGATTTTTATGCCAACACCACCTGAGGCTCAATGGCTGCAGATTGCAAATGATTTTTTACACAATACCAATTTCCCTTACTGCTGGTGTGCCATAGATGGGAAACATGTACGTGTCATTCAGCTACCACATAGTGGCTCTCATTTTTAATTACAAAAAATTATTTTCTATTGCCCTAATGGCAAATGCAGATAGCAATTATAATTTATTTGCATGGAAATTGGATCTTTTGGAAGTACTAATGACTCTAGAATTCTTGAAAGTAGTTGGCAATGTGGCAGCATATTATGGCCTAACAACTCAAATCTCCGCCACCTTTCAGGTCTGTCATCTAGCCGTGTTTATGCCACACGTGTTTGTAGCAGATGAGGCTTTTGGGTATCACCCCTGTTCTACGACCTTATTGTCAGAGTGGGTTAACTAATCACAAACGCACATTCAACAATCGCTTGTCTAGAGCTAGTAGGGCTGTGAATGTGCATTTGAAATTCTAAGTCCTTCGGAACAGTAGATAGTGTAGTCAAAGCCTGCTGTGTGTTACACAACTTGTCGGTAGGACCAACCATAGCGATCAAGAATTTACAAGCTCAATCTGTTACTGTCACAAATACTCGCGAACAATTGTAATTTTTAACGGGATGGCGAGTTCGTGATGAATATTGCAAATTCCTAAATACAGAAGAGGCTGCTCTTCCATGGATTCAAAATAATTAAACAATGAAGTCTTGCCTTTTTAAAAAAAAATTAAAATTAGTTTTTATTTTTTGTCAGAAATAATTGGAAAAAAATCTGTGCTATATAGTTTTTATAGATTTTAAAATGATTTTGATTTTTTATGTTTTTGATCGGTTATTGTTGATATGATAGTGTTTCTGAGTGGTAAAATATTGTTTTCAAAAAAACTTTTAACAGAAAAGTTTGTTTTATCGGTTAAATATTAAAAGTCGTTGATTAAAAAAAAGTAGGGAAAATTACTAAACAAAAACCCAACTTACAAGCAACTGGGGCATGGGAGGAAAATTTATATGGGGGACGTAGTTTGGTTGCCTATACGCCACAAAAAAGGGTAATAATGGTCTTTGGACTCGTTTGCATATGGGTCATCCTCATATGATGAGTGTAGGAGATCAGCCATTATATGGCCAAGGCTCATTGGAGGGTTACTATTGGTCACTTCAGAAAGATGTCCCTGATTTTCCCGGCTAACATGCCCTCTGCCACTGATTTCATCCAAGGGGTGAGTAGTAAGATAACATGAAGAAGGATAACAGTGGGTGGTTATATAGAATAATACATTATATAACATCTAATTATTTATTTCATTTTCCAGCCATTGTGAAATCTCCATGTGATTGTATAGCAATGACATCGCCCTCCAGATCTCACCCGTTTAACAATTTACTGGGATGACGTTGAGTCCGGCAAAGGCTGACCACCACTCCAATGGGACTTTGTAAGTATCAGACACATCCAAATGTGATGATTGTGGTTACATAAAGATACATTTTTTTCATTATTCAAAACTAAGAGATGATACTTAGATATATTTGTTTGTCTTTTCTACAGGAATAAATGGCTGATAAAATCCAGCCCACTCGAGTAATTCCAGGAAGAATCTAATTTATGGCTTCTCTACCGAGTGACAAGTCTTCCACCACATAACATTTACATAGACAGCATCAAATCCAGGGATATATCCATGTCCTCTCATACAAACATGCCAACCAAATGTCCTCAGAGGTTTTTTGCCTTCCTCTGGATCAACAAGCAAGCCCATATAAATTAAAAGTGAAGAACTCTTTTAACCATACTTGCTGTTTAACCA
>WNYA01004164.1:0-20193 GCA_019512145.1 Engystomops pustulosus | reverse complement strand
TTCATTCGCTGATAACGAGGAATTAGAAAGCGCCCCCCCCCCCCCCCCACCTTATAATTACCGGCTCCACATATTATGCATCAGTGGATTATACCTTCCCCGGATGAGATTAACACTAGACTGACCGCGGTGTGTGAGCGACGACTACGTATTCAGTGACATGAGAAACGCGACTGCTGAACTGCCCCCTCCATACCGGAGCTGCCCCCTCCATCCAGGAGCTGCCCCCCCCATCCATCCAGGAGCTGCCCCCGCCATCCATCCAGGAACTGCCCCCCCCCTCCATACAGGAACTGCCCCCGCCATCCAGGAGCTGCCCCCTCCATCCAGAAACTGCCCCCCTCCATCCAGGAGAGCACCCCCGCCATCCAGGAGCTGCCCCCCCTCCATCCAGGAGCTGCCCCCCTCCATACAGGAACTGCCCCCGCCATCCAGGAGCTGCCCCCCTCCATCCAGGAGCTACCCCCGCCATCCAGGAGCTGCACCCCCCTCCATCCAGGAACTGCCCCTAGGCTCTTACCCACGTGCCCCCCCCAAACTGCAAAATGGGTGTGGCTTTTGAAGGGTGTGGCTTATCTTAAAGCACGTTGATAGTAAAAGTCAGAGCTCCTATATTACAGGGGTATTAGTTATTGACTACTGATTCTGAACATCATATGATAGAGAGCCCCAGAGCTCAGATCTCCAGCTCCACAGCGCCAAACATTGTATAGTGGCCGTGCTTGGTATTGCAGCTCTGTTCTATTTACTTGTATGGGAACCAAGTCCTGCGAAGCAGCTGATCGACAAGGGTGTAAGGTATCTGACCCATGTCAGGCCCATATTGATCAGTATTACTGATCGATTGTAAATACCCAAAATACCCCTTTAAATAGAAGGGAAACCCCCAATTACTGACCGGGAGACTTTATATTTTATCTCATTGTATATATTTATATTTTATGGTTATGTGGGCGGCCATCTTGGCTGAGCTTCTTTTAACGGCATCCAAAGATTTGCTTTACTGCAGCTCCAGGTCCATAGGATTCTATATTCTGCCTTCTATAGGAGCGTGGTGTGGGCATGCTCTGTGTGCAGGGGGCGGGAGACATGGCCGCCACCTATTATCTATGCTACATCCTGTGTTATCTATCACTGCTGGAAAGTCATCTCTGTGCATTGCCTTGGGGATGATGGGAGTTGTAGTCACCCAGCATGCCCACAATTGTTCTATTGCGAATATAAGAGGCCTGAGTAGAATTATGGCTCCTTTGCCTTAAAGGGCTCCATCAGAGGTCTTAAAGGCGGTATCTGGAAAATCCTCCACACCAGATATCTGCAGTATAGGGTGCGCCAAATCGATGGCGGCTCATAATCCTCTAGTCCGGGTGTAGTTCGTGTATTGCAGCGCCACGTTCCCACGTTTTCAATCTTCTCATTTTCCGCTCGCTTATTCCCGATGTGCGCTCATAGAGGCGACTCTTCAGGGATCTGCGGAACGGGAAGGCGGAGGATGTCAGGACAGGTAATGACTTCTGGGAATATCACGGAGTAAGACGTCTCCAGGCGACGCGAGATTTCTGGAATAACCGCACACGTGGCTCCGCAGGTCGCTGGGTCGTGTGTGTGGGATGGAAGCCAGAAGATGATTCCTGGATAATAAGAGGTTAATGATGCTGCCTCCACGGAGGAGCTGACATAAGTATCAGGCACAGATGGAGGGAGGCGGCGAGCCACGAATACACCCACAGCCAGGTGCTACGGGAGAGCCCAGACCACCGCAGTGTGTATGGGAACATATAGGATATATACAGTGATATAGTGATACCAGGTGGGGGCGCTCTATGTGCTATGCAGGGAATATGGAGCCAATGAAGCTTCAGCTCTGGGAACAGATCGTCTCCATAAGAATCAAGTAAAACTAAGGGTCCGGGGGGTCAGGGGGGGAGTCAGGGAGTCCGTGGGGGGGGGGGGGGGGGAATCAAGGGGGTTTATCTGGATTATTGGTACGATGCTCCATACAATTGGCGTCTTTATATATTTAAAGGGGATTACCCAACGCCAAAATAATCGCAAAAGTAAAATCAGCGTCGCATAGAAGACTTTCTAAGCTTTCCAGGAAGACCTTCCTTGTTTTCCTGTGATTTGTTGTTTTAGAGAAAATGCACTTTTTATTATTATGCAAATGAGCTCCCGGTGCACCACCGAGAAATTTCGGCAATAATCTGCCACATGTGATTGGCTGCAGTGATCACCGGAGCCTCACTATTTCCTGTCTGGCTGAGATCAGGGAATGGGGCGATGGATCAGAGCCATGGGGGGAGGAGGGTATTACTTCTTATGCTTTTCTAGTTTACACCCCCACTCCAGTTACCCCAACAAGCACACTTAAAGGGATCTGCAGATTGAATATTTTATAGGGAATTATCATTATCTCTGCAGAGAGAAGAAAACATCCACGTTTTTGGTTTGTTACAATGGGGCTCATTTACTAAGGGTCCGCGGAGCGCATTTTCGTAGGGATTTCCGTTTTGCGCCACATTTAACAGGGGATTTTGGTGCACGCGAACGGATTTTGGCGCATCAGCGCCGGCTTGCACGCGACACAAATCGGGGGGTGGGCCATCGGACAACCTGACGGATTCGGACAACGCGCAGGATTTAACATTTCGAATTGTGTCGCAAGACAAGCACCGGGAAGAAGAAGGTGAACTCCGACGGACCTTGTCGCAGAAGTGACGGATGCTGGAACTCGAGCGCACAAGCTCCGTGAAACGCGGCGGATTTCATCTTCGTCGGACTGTCCGAATCGGGGATCGTGACAGGACTGGGTAAGTAAATTTGCCCCAATGATTTACTTACCCGGTCCATTCGCGATCCAGCGGCGCGTTCTCTGCGGTGGATTCGGGTCCGGCTGGGATTTATTAAGGTAGTTCCTCCGCCGTCCACCAGGTGGCGCTGCTGCGCTGAAAAGCATCGGAACGCACTGGAGTTCACCGAGCCGGGCTGAGTGAAGATAAGTGCAAGCTCCGTGACAGATTTTTTTTTTTTAAATGCGGCGCTTTTTCCAAATCCGTCGGGTTTTCGTTCGGCCGCGCCCCCCGATTTCCATCGCGTGCATGCCAGTGCCGATACGCCACAATCCGATCGCGTGCACCAAAATCCCGGGGCAATTCAGGGGAAATCGGGGCAAATTGGAAATATTCGGGAAAACGTGAATCGGGCCTTTAGTAAATGACCCCCAATGTGTCAGATTCAACATCAATCCAAACGTTTTACAGCAAATCATTACATGCCACACGCAGCTACGCGGACGCGGCAGAGGATTCGCTCATCTGCTGTGATACTATCTTGCTGCATCTGAACGGAATCTGTACAGGTTTTGACCACTAGAGATGCACTGACAGCAAGCAGAGATCCTGAATATAGTCCAAAATAGTACATGGATGTGGAGAGGATTCTCTGAACGCTTACAGCGCTGTCTGCTGTGATATTATCCTGCTGCATCTGAACTGACTCCTAGACCTGTACAGGGTTCGGCCACTAGAGATGCACTGACAGCAAGCAGAGATCCTGAATATAGTCCAAAATAGAACACGCAGCCTGTAATAAAGTTACTAAACTTTTCAGTATCCATTGATTGATCAGTAGTTGATGTAGAACCATCGTGTCTGAAGTCGTCACCAGAAAGATTTTTTTTTAAAAAAATGAAAAATCTAAAAATAAAGCAGCCAATGACATTGCAGAATCTCTCCATCTCTGCTTCCGCTCAGATCTTAGAGATCACAGACTTTGAAGAAATCCTTTAAACATCAGTGAAATGTCAGCCGCGTGTCATCAGGGCTCCATAGTCCCGGACATGATGCGGGCGATACGACAGCTGAGCCCCATCAGCTGCTGCAGGCGTCTCACCGTGTCCGGGGGCACCTGAAAGATTCAACCTTTCTTCATATTGTAGGTTATAGATTTGTCTGATACAAAGTTCCAAAAGATCTGCTGAGTCACAGTAGTACAGGATGAAAAGAAACGGAAGCTGTGACTAACCAGACTGCAGCCAATGTCAGGTACTGTCCCTGCAGAGATGTGTAATCAAACCGCTGTGTATGTTAGTAGCAGCAGGACTGTCATGTATGGATTTATATCCCAAGGGCAGTAAAGCCATGTCCTCACACTGCTGTGCTCTGTGCTCTCTGCAGCCAGTGTTATGTATTGTCCCTGAAGAGATGTGCAATCAGACCTTTGTGAATGTAGTTAGTAGCAGCAGGACTGTGATGTATGGACTTATATTCCTGGATTGTGTTTTCTCTAATAGTGGGTGTTGTCCTCACACTGCTGTGCTCTGTACTCTCTGCACCCAGTATTATGTATTGTCCCTGAAGAGATGTGCAATCGGACCTTTGTGTATGCTGTTAGTAGAAGCAGGACTGTAAGATACGAATTTATATTCCAGGATTGTAGCTTCTTCAAGTTCACTGGGGTGTATCCACACACTGCTGTGCTCTGTGCTCTCTGCAGACAGTGTTATGTACTGTCCCTGGAGAGATGTGTAATCAGACCTCACACTGCTGTGATCGGTGCTCTCTGCAGCCAGTGATATGTATTGTCCCTGGAGAGATGTGTAATCAGACCTCACACTGCTGTGCTCTGTGCTCTCTGCAGACAGTGTTATGTATTGTCCCTGGAGAGATGTGTAATCATACCTGTTGTTAGTAGTGTGTTGTTAGTAACAGCAGGACTGTGATATATGAATTTATATTCCAGGATTGTAGCTTCTCCAAGTGCACTGTTGAGCCCTGTGATCTCTGCACTGAGCTGCATCACAGCCCCTCCCCTTTTAACACAGAGCACAGCAGTGTGAGGACACACCCCAGTACATACAGAGAAGCCACAATCTTATAATATAAATCCATATCTCACAGTCCTGCTGCTACTAACAACATACAGGAAGGTCTGATTGCACATCTCTGCAGTCTGTATGGTCACACCTGCTGATACATTCCCTTCAGATTCTGTCTGCCTGCTGCCACCACCAGGGGGAGCTTATTGCATACTGTTCATACCATTTTGCAGTAAACTCTTAAGCTCCACCTACTGGTAGCTGCCAGAAATGTATCTTCTATACCTGTGCAGAGGATTTGGATCTGTGTATCAGTAAAGCTATAAATCCCTAAATCAAGAGCATTACACAATTTTGGACCTAAAACGATGTTGTGGGCACTCACTTTAGGTTTTCCTCAGTTAAATTACAAACTTTACAGGCAATCCACAAGGAGCCCCATAGACGGCGGCCATGGAGACTGAGCCCCTGGTTCACGAGTGGAACTTCAGCGCAGCAGTGTAGACTGACACTAAGAGCAGGACCTGTCATTGTATATGGTCACATACTGTCACATGTTCTGCAGATATAACACATCAGCAGAACAGACTTTCCGTGCGCCGCGCGCCCCGTAGTTTCGCCCTTTAAATGCTAAAAAGAACAATAGACTGTAATACAATAAGATAATAATGTGACAAGCGCCGCTCGTCCCTGGAAGGGAGAATTATCCGGAAACACAATGGTCTAACATTAGAAGGATCCAGATGGAGCTGGTAGTTTCTGTGGAAACGGGCGCAGCGCTGGTATAATTACCGGAGAAACCGACACTTTCCAAACTTTTACCTACAAAATCCTGAATGAATATACAATAATCCGGAGAAGGGATCGGGGAGCGGGCGGGATCACAGTATGTACCGGATCTGTGCCGAGATACATTGTATCATCATCACACGTGGATAATCCGCAGTCCTCCAACTGAAGGGGGCGCCGTAGTGACCACACAGGGTATAGCAGTATTATTTAGACATTGGGGCTCATTTACTAGCGCATTTTCGTTGTACTGTAATACCACTCACAACCTAGGGACAGGTGTGGCGCTGTTTTGTAAGGGATAAGGGAATGTTGTTCCAGGATGCACAGCAGCCCAGTTTTAGGGATCTTAAAGGGGATATCTATTTTAGGCACCCTAATTTTATGTTTACTACTAAGGTATTTGTATACTTGCAAACTGTCCCTTATTTTCAAAGATGGTCCTGGAAAATTAGGGAATATCAAAACTGTAAAAAGGATGAGGAGACTGCCCCAAAATGTGAAGTTCTGTCCTGTGTGGCAGGTCGGGCAGTCTGGGGTTGGGTCTATGGGCTGTCTTGATGGTGGGATGTAGACATAATGGGGCACATTTACTTACCTGGTCCATTCGCGATCCAGCGGCGCGTTCTCCGTCGTGGATTCGGGTTCTGCTGGGATTCACTAAGGTCCGTACGCCCGATATCCAGCAGGTGTCGCTGCTGTGCCGAGAAGTTCACCTTCTTCTTCCTGGTGCATGTGAGTGCTTAATTTTCCGACACAAATCTTTTTTTAAATTCCACAGTTTTTCCGAATCCGTCGGGTTGTCCGACGGCCACGCCCCCCCATTTCTGTCGCGTGAAAGCCGGCGCCAATGCGCCACAATCCGATCGTGTGCGCCAAAATCCCAGGGCAATTCAGCGCAAAACGGAAATATTCGGGAAACCCGACGAAAGTGCAGCGTTCAGACCCTTAGTAAATGAGCCCCAGTAAGTATGATTTGGGGATAAATAGTTGGAGTACTCTATTTCTAAGCAGAAGGGGTTAAAAAGAAGGTCTCTGACCCTGGGGGACCCATCGCGTCCTTCATTACACAGACCGCCCATTGATACGATTAGACACCCTGTAATACTTCATTACGCCTGTAGTGGCGCTGCAGGGAAGCTCTGATGGATGGGGACAGCAGGGGGACAGTTTGTGACCCTTCTAACAAGTCACCCGGAGTCCCCCTTAATGTTGTTATTAATGAGAGCCGCGATTCGGAGACACCGTCGACCTTGAGAATCAAGTGCAGAATTTTGTAAGTAAAATAGGAGTCAGTTTTATTCCCCTGTAAAGTTTCTGTTTGTTTAGGTACAAGATGATTTGTGCATCGCCTTCTTGTAGCCGGTGATACAGATGGACGATTCACATGGAGCCGCTTAATAGGATTCAGTGTCATCCGTCGGATTGGCGCTGGTGCGGTCCGCGAAATTCTACATATTGAAACATTAACGTGTTGGGCAATTAATCGTTATTCATCCCCGAGGGGTCGTATTAATTAAATGAAATATGTTCATGAAATGTTCACAGAATGTAGAGAACGAAGAGCAATAAATGGAGGATTATATGAAGACGCCGGAATCTGTCCTTACACATCTGCACATGGAGGTGGGGTATAGGGAGAGGCGCAGGGGCAGGTGTATTAGGAGAGGCGCAGGGGCAGGGTATTCGGAGTCAAGGGGCGGTGTATTAGGATGAGGGCGAGGGGACATGGTGTCTTCTAGGAGAGGCGCCGGAGGAAGGTGTTATTAGGAGAGGAGCAGGGGCCGGTGTATTCGGGGGAGGCGCCGGGCGAGTTGTCTCGGGGCGGCGCAGGGGCAGGTGTATTCGGAGCGGCGCGGGGCCGGTGTCATTAGGCGAGGCGCAGGGGCCGGGGTATTAAAGGGGAGGCGCAGGGGAAGGTGTATAAGGTAGCGGCGCAGGGCGGCAGGAGTATTCGGGCGGGCGCAGGGCAGAGGACTTAGGGGACGGCGCAGGGCAGGTTGTCTAGGAGAGGCGAGGGGCAGGTGTTTAGGAGCTGAGCAGGGGACAGGTGTAATAGGAGAGGCGCAGGGGCAGGTGTATTAGGAGAGGAGGCAGGGGCGGTGTATTAGGAGAGGCGCAAGAGGGAGGTGTATTAGGGCGAGAGGCAGGGGGCAGGAAGTGTCTAGGGGCGGCGCAGGGGCAGGTGTAGTAAGGGAGAGGGCCGGGGCAGGGTTGGATTAGGAGCGGCGGGGCAGTGATTCGGAGCAGGGTAGGTATTAGGAGAGGCACAGGGGAGTGTATTAAGGAAGCCGGGGCAGGTGTATTAGGACGAGAGCAGGGGCAGGTTTGTATTAGGAGGAGGAGCCGGGGCAAGGTGTATAGGAGGAGGATCGACAGGGGCCGGTGTATTAGAAAGGGCAGGGTTTAGGAGAGGAGCAGGGGCAGGTGTATTAGGGGAGGCGCAGGGGAGGTGTAATAGGAGAGGAGCAGGGGCAGGTGTATTAGGAGAGGAGCAGGGGCAGGTGTATTAGGAGGGCCGACGGTTGTTAGTTGAGATCGGAGAGGACAGCGGGACAGGTGTTCTTGGGGGAGGGCAGGTGTTAGGAGGAGCAGGGGCAGGTGAGCTAGGAGGGAGCGGGGCCGGTGTATTAGGAGCGGGAGAAGTGGACAGGTGTTTTGTATAGGTGTATAGGAGCAGGCGAGAGTTGGAGGGACCGGGCCAGGGTGATGTATTAGGGTCGCGAGCAGGGTGCAGGTGTTATAGGGAGGAGCGCGGGCCAGGTTGATGTAGGCGCGGGCCGTGTTGATCGGAAGGAGCTAGGGCGGTGTCTTATGGGTAGGGGCCGGGCGGTGTATTATAGGAGAGGAGCCGGGAGGTGTATTAGGGAGGGACCGGAGTTGTGTCATTCGGCGCGAGGAGCACAGGTGCTATTAGGGGGAGGAACGGCAGGTGATGTACTCGCGGGAGCAGGGTCACCGGTATGTACTTAGGAAGTCAGTGGCCGGTGTCCCGGGGGGTAGTGGTCGGTGGCTTGGGGTTAGCGAAGGCAGGGATGTCATGGAGAGGGCGGGCGGTGTATACGCGGCGTCTACGGTTCGGGCAGGCAGACGGGTTGTCATTAGGCGGAGGCAGGGGACAGGTTAGTCTAGGAGACGGGCAGCATGGTGTGTATTAGGAGGCACAGGGGCTTCGGGGCCAGGTGACTTAGGGAGCGCAGGAGAAGGTTGTTGTATTGGAGGCGCGGTGGTCCGGTGCGACTTAGGACGGGAGCAGGAGGTGATCTGTCGGCGGGTAAGGGTTTTTTTCTTCCTTGTCTTCCCTGTGTTCCTTGTTTTTCTGGTATCCGGCAGGCGTTCGGGCAGGTATTAGGGGAGCGGGGGCAGCGGTGTATTAGAGGGAGCAGGGCGGTCGATTCAGGGGCGGGACGTTGTATTCGGAGAGCGCGGGAGCCCGGTGTATTAGGGAGGTACACGGTGTATCGATTAGGAGCGGGGCACAGGTTTGTATTGGAGGGCGTGTGGAGAGGCGACACAGGTTGTCTTAGGGGAGGAGCCACAGGTGTATTAGGTGACGGACGCACCCGGGTGTTTGGGGCAGGACACCAGTGTGTATTAGGGGAGGAGCACAGTGTTGAATTAGGGAGAGGCGAACCGCCGGTGTATTAGGGGGTTTACGTCTGCGGGAGCACAGGTGTCTTGGGAGGGCAAGGTGTTTAGGAGAGGACGTGTGTTAGGGAGGAGGAGCACAGGTGCTTG
Source organism: Engystomops pustulosus (assembly GCA_019512145.1). NCBI lineage: Eukaryota > Metazoa > Chordata > Amphibia > Anura > Leptodactylidae > Engystomops > Engystomops pustulosus. The sequence goes on along the minus strand of WNYA01004164.1, from coordinate 10,850 downwards.
CGGGCCGGTTTTAGGAGGGCACAGGTGGTAGTTAGGGGAGGAGCACAGTGTATTGAGGGAGCGCGAACAGGTGATAAGGTTACCTGTGGATGGCAAGGGATGTAGACAGGACATGTATTAGGAGAGGAGCACAGGTGTATTAGGGAGGAACTTGAGAGGGCACAGGTTGTATTAGGGCAAGAGGGAGCACAGGGTTGTATTAGGGGCGGAGGAGCCACAGGTAGTACTAGGAGGGAGCACACGGTGCTCTTAGGGAGGGCACAGGTTTAACGGAGACGATGATTAGTAGTGTCAGGCAGAGCGGCACGGTGTATTGGGGGGCACGGTCTGTTAGGAAGCAAGTTGTATAGGGGAGGACGGTTAGGGGAAGAGCAAGGTGTTTCGGAGGGACGTTAGGTTACAAGGACACAGGTGATGGAAGTTTAAGGGTCTAGGGGGAGCACAGGGTTGTTAGGGCGGGCGCAGCGGATGTATAGGAGGCGGAGCACACCGGCTGTATTAGGCGCGGTAACAGGTGTATTAGGAGAACGGTAGCCAGGTCTATTAGGGAGGAGCACACGGTTGTATTAGGAGGGAAGGTCTAGAGAGGGCAAGGGGAGGGGGTCTCAAGGGGAGAAGGAGCAAAGGTGTATTAGGGGAGGGGGACCACAGGTGTGTATTAGGAGAGGAGACACAGGTGTCTTAGAGGAGGTACATGGTTGTTTAGAGGAGGCAGCCCACAGGTTGTATTAGGAGGAGCACGGTGATTAGGGAGAGAGTTACAGGTGATAGAGTAGGCACAGGGTACTTAGACACAAGGGGCATAAGTCGTTGTTGGTAAGACTATTAGGGAGGAGAGCACAGGTGATTAGTAGAGGAGGAGCACACAGGTTTATAGGAGGCGTACAGGATGTCATTAGGGAGGGAGACACAGGTGTATTAGGGAAGGAGCCACAAGTGTGTATTAGGGGAGGGGCACAGTTTGTGTGTGTATTAGGGGAGGGGCCACAGGGGTATTAGGAGAGGAGCACAGGTGCAAGGGGAGAGCACACTGGTGTATTAGGGGAGGAGCACAGAGTGAGGAGAGGAGCACAGAGTGTATTGGAGAGGAGCACAGAGTGTTTAGGAGGGGCCCGTGTCGGAGTGGAGCCACAGGTGCGATTAGGGTAAGGGCACAGAGTGTATTAGGTGGAGGGAGCGAGTGGGCACAGGTGTATTAGGTGAGGGGCCACAGGTGTCTTAGGGCGGAGCCGTTGACGGGAGCGCACTGGTGTATTAGGGGCGAGCCCCGGTGTATTGGGGGAGCACAGGTGTTTAGGAGCGGAGAGAGCCAGGTGTATTAGGAGTGGAGCACAGGTGTATTAGGGTGACGCCCGGTGTACTAGGAGGGGGCACAGTGTATTGGGGGGGGCCCCGGTATACTATTAGGAGGGAACACAGTGCATTAGGGGGAGCACATATAGGGGATGCACCGCGGGACAGGTGTATAGGAGAGGAGCACAGGTGTATTAGGGCGGGGCACAGGTGTTTAGGCGGAGGGCGCACGGTGCTAGTCATTAGGGGCGGTGCAACCAGGTGAGGAGAGGAGCACAGGCCTTAGGGGGAGGAGCACACGGGTATTACAGGAGGAGACAGGGTTCCGTGGGATATGATAATAAAAAACGATGATCCAACGCATCGAAATACCGCTCCAGGGACGGAAAGGAACGTCATTAGAATAGAATGAGGTAAATATTCCTGCAGAATGTATATTTCATGAAGTAGAAGGAAAGTGAATAATAGCGGGTTTGTAGCAATAAGATTATTTCTAGTAGCGGGGGGTTATAGGATCATCTAGAGCTCTCCTGGCCACCACGTGGTTTACACGCCTAATTACCCCAATTACACATCCCCCTATTATCCAATGATGTGCAAACCCTAATAACAGCCAATCACATGGCGTCCCTACAGCAGCAGAGCGAGGTATTACAGCCTATCTACAGGATGACAAGTGCAGTGTATGGGGCCTCATGCATATACAGAAGGTAAAACAAAAAGAGGTCCCAAACGGAGGTCAAATCAAAAAGGGGTCTGGGAAAGACCGGGGCTTTGGGGGCTGTAATCACGCCAGGTAGTATGTCCTCTTGGTCACCTTTTTGCAATGATTAAACACCCTGTAACAAAAGCAGATCTCTGATGTTATGTGCGTGGTGTTGTGATTTCGCACTGTATTGTCAGCGTGCCGTCTCTGGTGCATATCATACGTTGCATTGCAGTTAATATCTGCATATTTGGACGGTGTGTTTCTGATGGACTTTCCCTTGGCTTGTTTTCATTTTTTTGTCCCCTGAGATATCTTTTATGTAAACTTTTAACAATATTGTGGGATTAATAAAGATGATCAATTTTTACATCTATTTTTGGCACATTGCATTCCCTTTTGTTGTAGTTAGTGTGAGATTATGCATGCAATATTTTATAATCTGAGGAGACGCATTGATATTTTCCAATGACTGATGCATTGCCGAGTGTCTTCCATTCTATCCAGAACCAGAGGAGCAGGCTGAGCGGATATAATCCTGATTTGTTACCTTGTAGCGCAGAGCGGGGGTAAGTAACTGCTACATCTGGATACGCTCTCCATGGGGGCAATAGCTCCATCACAGCCGCTTGTGCCGGGAGATGGATAGGCACAAACCCTAATAACATCTCCCCGGAAGCCTTATCCTCAGTCTATTCCCAGGCACGCCATCCGCAGATAATCCCGGCATTGGAGACGACCGCTCATACAATCTCATTTAATGCCGCGCCACTATGAATTTCCATTCAATAAAAATCCGTCCTAAGTGGCTGCAGAGTCAGGTCGCCTTAGAAAGAATGATTTATAGGATCCCCGCAGATCTCCTGCCTCGCCAAGCGCGAGTAAACAAGACTTCTAGAAAATTCTTCACGGGGCAACCTGCAAAATGGCATTTACCTCCAGGGATTGATTACCGCTGGAAGCCATATTGATCATGGAGCGGGAACAATTCATCCACGCATGTTCTTATACGCAGGGACTGAAATCCCAGGCTGGGAAATTGTACTGTACTTCCCGCACTGTATGGGGTATACAGAGGTATATACCGGAAATGTAGCCTATAGATCAGGGCCGGGATTATACGGACGCGGGCCACTCCAGGCAGGGAAGTCATTTTGACCGGCTCACTAGATCGCGGTCGCACCCCTGCATTGTGATCGTTTGGACTGTCAGAAAAAGGGGGCAGGATTAGGGGGCATTATGAAAGGGGGCATAATGAATGGGGGGTCTAATGAAAGTGGCCATTAAGCATGGGGGCATTATTAATAGGGGCGTACTAGGAGGGGGCATTATTAATAGGGGCATACTAGGAGGGGGCATTATTAATGGGGGCGTAATAGGAGGGGGCATTATTAATGGGGGCGTACAGGAGGGGGCATTATTAATAGGAGCGTACTAGGAGGGGGCATTATTAATAGGGGCGTACTAGGAGGGGGCATTATTAATGGGGGCGTACTAGGAGGGGGCATTATTAATAGGAGCGTACTAGGAGGGGGCATTATTAATGGGGCGTATGGAGGGGGGCATTTAATAGGGGCGTACTAGGAGGGGGCATTATTAATAGGAGCGTACTAGGAGGGGCATTATTATAGGGGCGTACTAGGAGGGGGCATTATTAATAGGGGCATAGTAGGAGGGGCAATTATAATAGGGGCGTATAGGAGGGGCATTATTCATAGGGGGGCGACAGGAGGGGGCATATTAGAGGAGCGTACTAGGAGGGGGGCATTATTAATAGGGGATACTGGAGGGGGCATTATTAATGGGGCGAATAGGAGGGGGGCATTGATTAATGGAGCGTTACAATGAGGGGGCATTATTAATAGGAGCGTACTATGAGGAGCAGGAGGCGTGGCTAGGTAGGCGTGGCGGGAGAGATCAGGAGGCGTGGCTAGGTAGGAGTGGCAGGAGAGAGCAGAAGGCGTGGCTAGGTAGGAGTGGCAGGAGAGAGCAGGAGGCGTGGCTAGGTAGCAGTGGCGGGAGAGATCAGGAGGGTGGCTAGGTAGGAGTGGCGGGAGGAGAGCAGGAGGCGTGGCACAGAGTAGGAGGGCGAGGAGAGAGCAGGAGGTGGGCTAGGTAGGAGTGGCGGGAGATCAGGAGGCGTGGCTAGGTAGGAGTGGCGGGAGAGAGCAGTAGGCGTGGCTAGGTAGGAGTGGCAGGAGAGAGCAGGAGGCGTGGCTAGGTAGGAGTGGCAGGAGAGAACAGGAGGTGTGGCTAGGTAGGAGTGGCGGGAGAGAGCAGGAGGCGTGGCTAGGTAGGAGTGGCAGGAGAGAGCAGGAGGCGTGGCTAGGTAGGAGTAGCAGGAGAGAGAGAAGGGGCGGCTAGGTAGGAGTGTCAGGAGAAAGCATGAGGCGTGGCTAAGTAGGAGTGGGGAGAGAGCAGGAGGCATGGCTAGGTAGGAGTGGCGGAGAGAGAGAGAGGAGGCGTGGCTACGTAGGAGTGGAGGGAGTGAGCAGGAGGCGTGGCTAGGTAGGAGTGGCAGGAGGAGCAGGAGGGAGGCCGTGGCTAGGTGGAGTTGGGCAGGGAGAGAGCAGGAGGCGTGGCTTAGGTAGGAGTGGAGGGAGGAGCGAGAGAGCAGGAGGCGTGGCTAGGTAGGAGTGACGGGAGAGAGCAGGAGGCGTGGCTAGGTAGGAGTGACGGGAGAGAGCAGGAGGCGTGGCTAGGTAGGAGTGGCCCTGCTTCTGGCGGGTTTCTATGCTTCCTTCCTCTTTTACAGGAGACATAATTCCTATTTTCTGTAAGAAAGGCAGCTCTTACAGGGGGTGGTCCTTGAAGTTACTGAAAATTAATAGTGGGTCTGTCTGGCTGTTTATGGGGTTCATAGGGGGGGGTCAATCCATTGGAAACAGGAGGTTTATAGCATATTTAATTCTGAAATGGTCTCGGTGTTCCCAAGTTGTTTTTTGTAACCTTGTGTGGGCAGAACTGCAGCTATTGTGACTGCAGGGCCCGCCCCTGAGGAGCTTGTGTTCTATGTCAGTACAGTATCAGGACCACGTAGTTCTCTTATTGGCCACTGTATGGCAGTAATATTTATACTCCAATGCATCTGTAATTACAACAAAAAATATTTTTAAAAAACTGCAAATGATATTTGATAAAATAAAAAATAATATTTAATAATAGAGATGACCCCACATAACCTCACGGCCAATCATAACCATGGATAGTTGGCTCATTTACTAAGGGTCCAAATCGTACACTTTCATCGGGTTTCCCGACGATTTCCAATTTGCGCCGAATTGCCCCGGGATTTTGGCGCACGTGATCGGATTTTGACACATCGGCGCCGGCTTTCACACAACAGAAATCGGGGGGGCGTGGATGTCGGACAACCGACGGATTCGGAAAAACCGCAGAATTTAAAAAATGTTTTGTGTCACAAGATCAGCACTTACATGCAGCAGGAAGAGGCAGGTGCACTCCGGCGGACCTCAGCGCAGCAGCGACACCTGGTGGATATCGGGCGCACGACCTTAGTAAATCCCGGCAGCTCCGAATCCTCATCAGACAACGCGCCGCGGGTTCGCGACTGGACCAGGTAAGTAAATGTGCCCCATTATGTCTGGGTCACATGGTCCTGAAACCCATTCATCTCATTTCAATAATACTGTATGTTTAATGTATGATTATGACCTATAACCTATATAAGTCCTGAGACAAGAAAGAATAAAGTCAGAAAGATGGACGGAGCTGCCCGCGTCATAAGGGGGATGGTAAATCCCTTTATGGTTTGTATGGAGGCAATAATTCTGTATCCGAAATTCTGTGTTATTGTAGGCGCAGAGGTGGCTCATAGTGACTGCGCTTAATATGATGGATTCTTCACATAATGATATTGATTCCTGGGGATTGTGTTGTCGGAGAGCACATTACCCCTAATCCTGGCGTCCCGGGGCTGCGATATCTTCCCTATTTCATGATAAATGAGCGGCTCCTATCTCTCTTCTCCCATTGGTCTATTTGATCAGTTGCATTCGGGTTCCTCATTCAATGCAATATGTGATATAACAAATCCCTAATTTCTTTAGCATTGGCTATTTTTTCCCCGCACTGGATAAAAGCATCGGAGAGACGATTATACGATTACAAAATCAATGGTCATTTATCCGCTAACATTTCCATAAAATAGAGATTATTCCCACTGTAAACGTTCCTACAGCCGGAGGCGCAGGATGAAGCCGGGATAGTAATAATGATGATGTGTCACTGGCGCAGCGCTGTAGGACCCGCACATTGTTCTCTGGGTCTGCACTGACTTCACAGCATGGATAATTAAAGGGGCAGGATGTCTATAGAAAGCGCTAATTACACTGGTAAACTCTGTGGGGCTCATTTACTAAGGGTCCAAACGATTTTGGAGCCTGACGGCTTTCACACAACAGAAATCAGGGGGCGTGGCCGTCGGACAACCCAACGGATTTGGAAAAAAGTGCAGAATTAAAAAAATCGATTTGTGTCGCAAGATCAGCACTTACATGCACCAGGAAGAAGAAGGTGAACTCCGGCGGACCTCGGCGCAGCAGCGACACCCAGTGGATATCGGGCGCACGACCTTAGTGAATCCTGGCAGACCCGAATCACCGTCGGAGAACGTGCCGCAGGATCGTGACTGGACCGGGTAAGTAAATGTGCCCCTATGGGTCTGATACAGAGCTCCAAAACCTCTGCGCTGATATAGTATATATACTAAAGATGGGGGATAAGTGTCTGATCACTTGTATTTTTAACAGCTCGGTTAGTAAGAATGGGGAACTATGAGTCTCCTTTGAGAATACAGATTACCATATCTCATTTTATTGTTGTGCTGAACCTGTTTTAAGGCTTTTTTACGGGGGTTAGGTTTACATTGTCACTGGTCCCATTTTGGAATACAGCCCAACAGCACCCCTGCACTTCTTCAGCTTCACTTCATTGTTGCCAGATCACAACACTTCTTCATCGCTGCATCATCACAACATGACTTCATTGCTGCACGACACCAGCAACACTTCATCACTGCACCAGCACAGCAGCCAGCTCTGCTTCAATGGACTTTGTAAAACATCACTACCTTACTGATACTGTAGATCCACCACATATAAAGTACACATAACAATAATGACATATGGCTACTGATATAAGGGCTGGCCTTTGTTTGGAATCAATGTTGTAGCTGGAGAGGTGGGAGGGGGTGCAATCTCATTAGGGCTCATATTCCAATTAGTAAAAGATACATATTTAATGGAGACCAGCAGTGAAGTCATTATTCCATATAATTCAAGACCCATGTTACCATGTGACATCAGACCTCAGTGTTGTATGGTTGGCAGATCCCACACTGATTGTAGTCTAATTGCACATCTTGTTAATACAAAATCCATTTTATGTGTTAAATCCCCCTTTAAAGGAAAGATTATGGGTAATATCCACAAAAGGCAAAATACAAGACTGAAAACTACAGTAATGCCAACGACTGAGGCATAAGGCACAAGATGCCTCACTGAAATCCATTCTGAAGTCACATGATAACCAATTATCCACCCCATACAACTGCCCCCCCCCCCCCCCCTTCCCCGTATTACAAATAGGTGACATCATAATTGTCTTCCAATCGAACTATAAAAACACCTCGAACACAATATAAGTCAAGAAGTGTTCTGGACCGCGACGGCCGAAATGATGGAAACATCAATGTATGCAGTTTCCATGGAGACGATGAATGTGTGAGATACGCTAAGTCCTACTTGTTTACTAAAAACGTCGAACGTTTCATTCCGGAGCCCGTTTTATCCAGTGTATGATGAATTAACCAGATATTTTGGCTGCAAAGACTTCAGGGAAATCTTTTCCGTTTCCTCTTTGTAACAATTATAGAAATACAATGTAACAGAAATAGTGCGGATTGTTCTGACCATAACCAGATCAATGGAGCCGATACACAAACCCCCCAGATATGCAAAACTGCCCACAATGATGCCCCTTTGTCTCTTCATTGTCATCCTTACTGCAGTTTGGGGTAAAATAATTGCCATCACAGGGGGTAAAACTGCCAATGGATCCAGATGGACCGATGGGTCGTGCACATTGGGCAGAGGCAGTATCACTCTTGCCTTTTACATATACACAAGCACATCCAGAGCCGAGTCCAGGGGCGTAACTTGAGGGGGTGCAGAGGTCGCACCCGGGCCCAAGAGGTTAAGGGGGCCCTTATGGTGTCACTTTCCCATATGAGAAGACTAGTACTATAAACCATACATTATAGTCGGGGGCCTGGCCCAGACTTTGCACTGGGGTCCATCAGCTTCTAGTTATGCCACTGGTCTGATAGTAGCAGCAGGACTGTGACGTATAGATTTATATTTTAGAAGTGATGCCTCTCTCCCACAGCAGTGGCGTCTTGTCCTCACACTGCTGTGCTCTTAGTCCTTTGCACTGAGCTACACCACATCCCTTTCCCTCGGCTTTGAGTAACAGCTGTAGTAGACTATTGGTTGGATATGACAGCTGTCACTCAGAACAGAGGGGAGAGGCTATGGATTAGTTCAGTGCAGAGAGCTAAGAGCACAGCAGTGTGAGGACATCCCCCACTTGAGAAACTACAATCCTACTAACCAGTTGCATCATGTATGATCATACAAAGTCCTTCAAGAGCCGACAGTGGAGCTGTACTGGGCCCAAATAGATGTTCCTCTGAGTCCGATGACCGATCAGGGAATAATAACCAACAAAGAAAAAGGGGAAGGACTCTTCTTATTAACAAGACAATTGTCTGACTTTATTTCTTATATCCTAAGGTAGAGATTCACAGCTGGTGCAATATTACCCAGACCAGTACGTGCGCTCCAGTACCGCAATACGGCACCACCAATAACAGGCGATCTATAGTAACCAGACGTTACAAAAAGGCGAAGCCACATAAAGATCCAAATCTTAGGTGAGTAAGAAACCAAATTGGGCAAAAGTCAATAGACCAGAGTCTCACCCGTATTGTTATAATGTAGCGGTAACCAGTTACTTCAGGGGCAACGAAACACACGTTGGGAAGCCGGATTTATAGGGCGCAGGGGGAGGACACGAAACCCAGCAGCGCATGCGTCTCGTCAAACATCAATGTTCGGAGATCGGGACATACACGGCGCACGTGGGGGGCCCACAGGAAGGTACAGACAATCTGGCGCTGTCTTTTGCACATTTCTGCATCGTGCCATGGATAGAAAACTGAAGGGAGATACAAATGATAAGATCATAGGGGGTTATTTATCATACGTGACTTATTGTATCCGGCGGAGGCCTGTGCAGCGTTTCTCTCTACGTCGGGTCCTGTCTGGCATAGAAATAAATGCAGCTCATGAATTTTCACGTAAAAAACTTCATTGGCTGCAAGTGTGCATGCGCGGAGACAAGAACAACCTGCGCCGGCCCATTCCCTGCTGTGCCCACCCCCAGGCTGGCCACGCCCCCTTCACGTCCCCCCTCCCTAGCGTGAAGGGGGAAATAATCGCAATAAGTGAGCATTTCCGATGATTTCAGGGCTTCTAAGCCCCATAGTGATTATACTACCTACAGATTGCCGGAGGTACCATAGGTGCCTTATAAATTCAGGGATGTGAATAGATTAATTAATATTATTACGATCACGAGAACCAACACACAAAAATGCAATAAGTGAATATCAAAATATGTTTAATTCCAAATATCACACAAATATAAATTCAATCATTAAAAACTGTAAATCTCGCGGTTTAACCCCAATGATACCAATGAGGTAAATGTTCCCCAAATGTTTCCTATCAGGGAAGCTCAACTTTAAGAGAGCAGAACTTTCCAGCAGTGGGAATAATATTCTTGGCAGCACAGAGGTGACATAACACTTGTATGTAATAGCGAGCGGATATATTTAGGACGGTTCTACAGCTACAACTAATTTAGAAGCATTCGCCTGGATATTCTTAGAACTCAAAATCTTCCCTCCTACTTCCTGCCATTATTTAATCTATACGATCAGACAGAGGCGGAGAGGTGCAGATAATTTATCCATTTATACATGGAAGATCCCTACTACTTTCTGATGCAATGTATGGAGTGCAGTAACCATGAGGTGAGTTGAGCCTCTTGCCTCAGGCGGCGACATCTGCAGTAAGATGGGGGGGGGAAGAAGGGGAGAAGTCAACTGCTACAAAGTAGAATTTGACACTTCAGAATCTCCATAACACCAGATGCCAGCAGGGGCGCGAGACTGTAGGGAGAACCCACATACTAAAAAATAACCTGCTATGTTACTACTGGATGCGGTGGAGGGGGGCGCCATTCTATAGCTGTATATAGCAGAAAATTTAGCTTCACCCTAGTTATGTACTCCAGCAAGTAAATGGTTAGGGTTGGGGACCCCCTTATGATCGCCCTTATATTTGATTGGGGGGGGGTCGTCCACAATACAATAGGAACATGCAATTGACAAATGTGACGTTCTTACTGTTTATATAAAACTACAGATTTCGTTTAGTGAAAGTTCACTTTACTTTTGCTTTATGAGACTAAACAACTTGATTATCACCGCATATAACCCGAAGGTGCAGCGAGGACACGACTCCAGAGCAGGTCCTGCAGCATCTATCACCATTACTGAGGACGGCCTGACCCACAGATCTCCATCCAGACGCTTCATGTTCATGTCTAATCCTTGGCAGAGGCTCCGCAATGAGTGGGAATGTGCTGAAAAGAGGGAAATCATGAAAAAAAACAGATATTAAGTAAACTGTTATTAAAGCTTAGGATGAGAAATATCAGTGTCACGGTTACACCCGCGATCCTCGGTACGGATTGAGGGTGT
>WNYA01004163.1:0-20195 GCA_019512145.1 Engystomops pustulosus | reverse complement strand
GTGCTGGAATAATGACATACCTTAGACAGAGGATAAGCGTGCTTGTAATGACATATCCTTTCTAAAACCCTTTAAAAAACAGATATAAAGCTGTTCTGGACTATCGACTACCTGTAGCTACATATATAAGCCTTTTGCTGGTATATACGACCTTAGACTAGAGATATAAGCCATGCTGGGTATATGACATACCTGTAGACTAAGAGGTCTAAAGCAGTGGCGTATTGACATACCTATATACTAGAGGTATAAGCAAAAGTTCTGGTATATACATGCCTGTAACTACAGATATATCTGTGCTGGTATATGACATACCTGTAGACTTTTTTAAGAGATATACGACATTGTGTGGTATATGACTACCTCATAAACTATAGGTATAAGCAGCTGCTGTTCATGATACCCGTAAGACCTAGAGCATAGAGCATGCGATATATGACTTACCTATAGACTATAGGTATAAGCATTGTGTGTAAATGACATACCTCTGACGAGTATAGCAGTGCGTTTATATGACCTAACCTGTAGACTAGAGATATAAGCCTTGTGTGGATATACTGACCTCTAGACTAGAGTAGAGCATTGCTGTTACAATAATACCTGTAACAACTAGAGGCCAGAACAGCATTGCTGAGATATGACATACTGTATACCTAGAGGTCTGAACATGTGTGTATATTGATCACTCTAAACTAAAGGTAACGCAGTGCTGTTATATGACATACCTGTAGGCTAGAGAATAATCGTGTTGGATATGACAATCCTCTAGACTAAGGTATAAGCAATTGTGTGTACTGACATACTCTCTCGACTAGAGTGCTAACACATGCTGTATAATGAAATACCTGTAGTACTAGAGGCATTGTGAGACTTAGCAGGGTATTGCTGATATATGACAACCTTAGAACGACAGATATAAGTGTGTGTATATTGACATACCTCCTAGACAAAGATATACCGCAGGCGTTATATGACATACCTCTAGACTAGAGTATAAGCCGTGCTGTTTATGACATAATCTGTAGACTAGGTCATAAGCAGTGCTGTATAATTGAACATACCTGAGACTACGAGATATAAGCATTGTCGTATTTACATACTACAGACTAAGCCAGTGCTGTAGACCTACGTAAGATATAAAAAGCTGTATGATACTTAGACGTGTAAGCAGTGTGGTAAAATAACCTGTAGACTAGCGGATATAAGCAGTGCTGTTTACATGAACATACCGTTAGACTGAGGTATAAGCAGTGCTGTTCCAGAACATAACCTATACTGGGTAAAGCGCTTCAGACAGAGCTAAGATAAGCCTGCTGTTTAATGACATACCTGTAGACTAGAGGGTAATCCGTGTGTTAAGACATATACAACGACTAGAGAACCGTGTGTTATATGACATACCCCCACTAGAGATATAAGTGTGCTATATGACATCTTGCGTATACGACATGCTGGGATCAGTCGCTACAACATCCTATAACACAACAGATGACATTGTGTCCAGCACACGTTACTGCTCTTATCCTGACACATACTGGACACGTAAATGGCTGTAATTGAATTTGGAGCAGTCCTCATAGCAAGGTTCCTATTGATGATCTAATCTACAGATGTCAAGAAATGTCACACTGCTCCAGGATTGATAAAGACCTATATACTCCACCTGAATGGCTGTATACAAGCGTGGGAGCACAAGAGCCGCGCTCAAACATAGGAGTGCTCTTTGTAGAAGGCTGTGTGCCTCATGCCTCCCATCTACGTGCCTTCATAGACCTGTGCCACAAGCAGCAAGCCATAGAAGCTTTCAGGATGACAGTCTGTATCCCACATGGTGACCGCTGGTATAAACCAGCAACCATAAAAGCTTTTCTTGTGATTATGTTCTATATAACACACATGTGGCGCTGGTACACCACCTCATCTTCCCCTCTGACTGATGTGCCCACATTAACCTTGTTTTCTCCTGAACAACAAACGCATCATACAATGCAGATCCTCCTAGAATGAGGTACCCCATGCCTCCTAATAAATATACTGCACATGAAATAAGTTACAGTTGTATATTATATGGATACGCAAACCATTCAATGTATCAATTAATAATGTTTCCTGTAGCGTTATGCCTCATATTGTTAACCTCAACATAAGCAGCATCATAAATAGGAACCGTTCTCCCTAACCACGATCTGTAACCAGACTGTTGCTCTGGTACGTCATCTTCCAATCTATATGCCTCAAAGACTGTTTTTTCTGCTGTATACTGTATCATACACATCAGACAATAAAAGCTTTTCCTTGATGAGGTCCTGATCCAGCTATGTGGCATCTGGGTCCCCTCATGCCTCCAATATATAATCCTCACATATATTGTGTTTCCTACTAACACAACTTTAGAACAGTTCAGATCTTCAGGCTGTTTTCCTGATCATAACTGGGTCCGTCCATGTCGCCAGTTGTTGCCTCATGCCTATATATAACCTTTGCCACATGATAACTGCACTAAACAATAACAGTCATGTGGTAGCTGGTCCCTGCAATGGCTCCTAGAAGGAGTAGCTGCAGTCAGTATATCACACAATGAAGAGCGTTTCCTGGAAGGAGGCAGGACAAGGCATTAGGGGGGCTGGGCAGCTGCTGCCTCATGTTCTTTCATGTATTATCTACACGGGAGCTGAGAGGCTACTATATCTAACACATAGCTCACTATTGGAGCTCTCTGAAGGCCTAGATGTTGTTGCCGTGGCATGTGCCGTCCAAGTGCCTCACGTCTGTTATATGATCTACCCCCTCAGATGAACCATGTCATGTACTGCACATTACACAAGTCCACCGCCTGTTCAGGAGGACAGGTATGGCTGTCACTACCACTACTCATGTGCCCATGTATACTGTAACTAAAAGCTCGTATACGTGGCATCAGTGCACATAAGCATGGTGTATACTGACTGAAGGAGCATGGGCCCATAAATCACATTTAACCTCATGTTCTACATGCATTGTGTACATACAACACAGCACAGCAGCCACAACACCCTGTATAATGAGTATATGAAACTGTGCAGCAGCGGCAGGTGGTAGTCTGCGCCGCGCCTCGGGTGCCCGATGGTATTACGTATACATATAGGCGACCAAAAACCCTGTATAATGAGTATATATATACTGGCAAAGGAGGCCAGTGTGGCAGCTGGTCCACGTCATGCCTCCATGTATTGTGTCTCTATTTCTGCTGATCAGTATACACACGGATCGCGGCGGCTCAGACAATAGTGATAATCTACTGGCAGAGGAGACGTGTCCGTAGTTGTGCCTCATGTCCCTCCCATATATTGTGCCTGCTATTTGCTGTACTGTAAATACTAAGGCAGCAGCAAAGGCAGCACCCAGTGGTATACTGCAGAGCAGGCATGGTGTAGCTGGTGCCTGCATGCCTCCAATAATTGTGCCTGCTATTTTCCTGTACTGTATACATAAGGCACCGCAGGACAATAGGCAGACCCCAGTGAGTTATAACTACATGAGGAGGCTGTGGTAGCTGGTGGTGCCCAGTCGCCCTCGCCCCCATGTATTGTGACTGCTATTACTTAGCTTACAGTAATACATAAGGCAGCAGACAAGGAGATACCAGTAAGTCGATTGGCAGAGGAACAGGTGGTAGCTGGTGCCTCATGCCTCCATGTAGCAGTCGGTCAGCAGTAAGACAAAAACGAGGGTCGTTCTGTCCAGGCATGTGGCAAGCAGACCTGTGCCTCATGTCTCCTTTGTTGGTGTGGCAATGATTGGCAGCATGAGGCCGTGGCAGTTCTCCTCCGTGCCCACCACACCTCGTCCGTACGTATTGTACACACCCGCTGCCCTATTGTTGTGCCCGCTGCGGCGCTGTGCATGAAATGGCTTGCAACAAGTTTGCAGGTACTTCGTTCGTTATTTTTCTGTTTATTTGCAGTGACGTGCCATTTCCTCCGGATGTTTGGATCGTGTGTAGCACAACATGCGACCTGCCGCCCCACTCCATTGTTAATGCTGCATCAGTGAGCCCTTCATCTGGCTGCAGGTGTTGTCATAGACATGAAGCCCCTATGCACCATAGCCAGAGCTTGTCTGATGTCAGTCTGCTCTGCTGTCCCAGGTGGGTTATATGCACTTTGACATCAAGGACGGGAGGGGGCTTTATCAAATCTCTATCCCCTCCCCTTGTGTCTGGGACGAGTATGAATCGAAACGGTTCCTGGGAAATGCAATTTTTACATAAAATGAATAATAAAATAATTAAAAAAGACACTAGAGTTAACGTGAATGTTTCCAAAAAACATAAACTTTAATCCTCCTTAAATGGGCTCATTCACAACGTCAGTGTCCGGTGAACATAAAAAAAATTGCATCTGTTTCACAGTCCGTGTTTATGTTAGTTTTTGTTTCCTCCGTATCCAACAAAAAAAAAAAATAATATTGTGCCCGGCTGTTGTATTTTTTATTTTTTACTGGCTTCCATTGAAGATCTTGGTCCACAACCGCTGTCAGTGGAAAAAAAAATGGACAATTGAAGCAGTCCACATACCCATAAACGGTCAGTACGACCTCCGTCCGGCAAAAGTACTGATAAGCATGCGAACAATAAAAATGGCATTGTAATGAACCATAACCGGTTAAGTACATACACGCT
Source organism: Engystomops pustulosus (assembly GCA_019512145.1). NCBI lineage: Eukaryota > Metazoa > Chordata > Amphibia > Anura > Leptodactylidae > Engystomops > Engystomops pustulosus. Next base: position 15,535 of record WNYA01004163.1, on the reverse strand, counting down.
GGCAGGTTTTCAATCTTTGCATTACAAAGGTTGAATTCCTCACCTAGAATCGGCGCAATCAACAACACCCCTCTTTCACTGCATATGTATGAGGATTTGTATACCCATCCTGCTCTGGAACTGTAAACTCGCTAGGGTTAAAAGAAAATCTTGTCCTCATGCGGACCATCAATTTATCAGACGTGGCTGTTTTATTAAATCATAGTATAGGATTCTGCTGTATACATAGAGTCAGTTGCACTCTGTACCCATGCTAACAGGGCAATGCCAGTGCAATTATAATTCATCCTTTCCTAGTGCTCGTACTTTAACAAACAAGAACGAAGTTGCATCTAATAATAACATATAATAGAGGCTCTATCCAGGTAATTCCCAATGTAGGAGTGAGGGTTTACCATTTTGCCTCTGGGTTATTTATCTAACAAAGAAAAAAAGTAACACACTGTAACAATTTGGCTGTAGTAAAGTTGAACAAGCTCCTGTAAGCAATGACACATCATATAATAAAAACTATCTTAACCCACATGTGGTAACCGCACGTTATCCTTTAATATGAATTGCTGTAGATTGTAGAAGCCAGATGGTTTGCTGCCCCTGACACTGGGGGTGATGTCATATACCACAAAAAGTTCAGGTGGGTTAAGGCCGTCTAGTCAGGGTCCCAGAGATTGTAACACTTACAACACAGCTTCACTGTGTTTTATAACTTACACCCTCAAAGGCTTTGGGAAAGCATAAAACATAACTAATATTTCCCCTTTTTTTCTACTCTTCCTGTGTAAAATTTATCTTGTTTCCTCCCAGCTGAGACTTCCATATTGTCTAGTAATAATGACTCCATTTCAAGAGAACTTGTCCCGAGATCCAGGCTGGGCCACATCTCTTGCAGCACATGCCAAGATCAAATATGCTGACTGTTACTTGTGGGTTTTGCCACAATTTTTGCTCATTATGCTACACTGTAATGTTTACAACTTTTCCACTACATGCCTAAATAAGAAATGTCCTATAAATTTTTAAAAATTTGCAAGAAAATAAATGTGAGAAAACCCCATTTGCACAAGCAACCACAGTTAGGGATACAATTCACACGCTATCTGCGGGATGTATTGTGTACGCATATACGGCCCAGAGACGGCAAGGTGGTGCCGGCAAACAGTACGGTGCCTCTCATTGTTCAACATGTGCACGCTCTCTCTTTCTCTTATGGAGAGGGTCACCCCTCCACTCTTCATCGTGCCGCCCTATTTCTGTGGTGGGCACACGCGGTATGCCCACACGGTGCCCCTCCTCCTCCATAGAAAACAGCGGCGCAACCGGGCCGCACACTCGCCGAAGATGAGGCACCTCTATCCTTTGCTTGTAGCCCTATCGCTTTGCCACACATGTTGTGGCACCGTATCCCCGCCGTGCTGCTATTGCTGTCTAATGGGGAACTTACATGGTGCCAGCATATCGGTCCCCGCAGACGGCCATGTGAATTAGCCCTAATGTACTCAGGTTGGTGCGGTAACATCAGAAGGGCTTTCACTACTGAACCAATCACTTCTCTTTAGTTGCCATCTGGTCTCGCCATGGGGACAATTTATCAGAAAATTCCTGCGGTATGTTTCACATTGGTGTGTTGTTCTGGATAATTTAAAAAACATGCGTTTTACAACATTTACCAAGCGTGTGGCTCTTTGAAGCCTTTTTCTTTTCTTCTTTCCTTCATTGCTAAAATGTCCCTTAGCCGCTGTGAATGTTAAAACAGATGCTACACTCCAGCAAGAATACACATGCTTCAAAGCACCAAACGCATGATACAAGTCAACACATGTGTTTCAGACGCAGTGCGTTCTGATGCATCATTTTTAAATCATCTAAAAACGCCATGTGTGAACATCTTCTGAGTATAGAACTGTCCTAGCTGACTATGGGCAAAATAAAACATGTGGCCAAGAAATTTGTAAATCAGCATATTACCGTTCTGTTTACTGCATATCCTAAAGCTTTTTTGCACAATTTTATATTTCATTTATGTATAACCTTGTAAACTCCTGATTCATCAAACTGACAGATATGGCAGCTAACTCAACCTTATGCGTCCTGTTTAAAAATGATACTAAATGATTTCCACTACATAATTTATACATATAGCACACCTTAACCGTGGTGTTCAACGACTGTACTTTTTTATGATAAAGCTGCTGCTCCTTTTATTTCTAGGAGGGAGCTTTTGGGAATATACAAATTGTTTCCAAGATGGGACACAGATGGCTATGGGTAATTTAGTATCGCCTTTCAAATGGAAAATTGGCTGTTGGCCCTTCCTTGTGCCTTATGTATAAACTGTGGTCGTGCACAGACCCCCTCACATTTGGTGGTTTTTCCAACGCTCCACCACTGATTCTGCTTGTGGGTATGGCGGCTGCTGTGATCCGACACTTATCCTTGCTGCTTTTATTTTTCCACTGGTTTTTATTATGGTGCAAATCCTAAGTTCACACTTAGAGCAGATAAAAGCTGGGAGCTTTCTATTTCACCTTCATGAATGGGAGACCAGTTCTTACCCGTTATTTTTTGTGCCAAGATAGTCATTAATCCCTCTTGACCACATACCTTAGAGATCACATTGCCAAAATATAGCCACACCTTCCACATCATCACCCTGCACCTAATAATACATGGGAAGGTGGCATTCCTTTGACAAAGTCTCCATAAAGAGAACAGTACTGTTCCGTCGACTCTAGAGGGCTTTTGATTATAGCCAGGTCTCTACGCTGTAATGTCTTTGAGCGTTACTGAGCCTATAAATAGAGATAAGTGAAATATGGAAACCCCCCTTTGAGGTCAACATTTGTATATTTCATTTCACACCAGTGGTTGTGCGTAGTATGGTTTTTCATGCTACCAAAAACATACTACTATGTTAATTGGTTTCCTTTTTATATTGGCTGAGCCCAGAGAAATCAATGGAATATTCATGGTTACATTCCATAATAAAGAATGAAATAACATTGTGTTATAGCCCAGCTCCCGTTGTAGCTAAAAGTTGACTAAATTTTTTACAACATGAAAGGACTTTACTGAAAGTTTTTCCTTTAGTTATAGAGGGGAAATGCTCGTTTAAATTTTGCAAATAGACATTTTACTGACAGAAGAGTGAGACAGAGAGAGAACATAATAGCACTAGCCTATTTGAACATTGGCAAACGTGCTACCTCTTTGGTCATAGTTTGCACATTACAGATGCATCATTCTGGGCTTATGCTAAGCACTTTAATTTGTAAGGATGTGTGGCATTAGGGATTCCCATTAACTGGGAAGTGTAACCCCGTCTAATTAAATGAATAAGATCAGGGGACCTGCCCTCCTCGAACATCACAACTGCTCTAGTAACTCCTCTCTTATTTCATACCAATGTAATCCACTGATTACAAAGACAATTGGAGGGATCCTGCATTCTCACTAGATGGGTGCTTGCTCAATATACTGTAATAATATGACTTCGGGTAAAAGACTAGTTATTCTTTTGACAAAGGTAATGGTGGTATTGTAACTTCCTGGTTTCATAAATACTGGCAGCGGTGTCCATAACATGTACATTATCTAAAAGACTACCGTTCTTTAGAAAACTGCAGAGATTTAAACAATCTAAGCTCCCACAACATATATCCGCTAAACATGGCAGTATCTGTGAACCCACCTATATGTGGTTGGTAAGGTACTTCAGTGAGCTGTGAAGCTAGTTTTCCTACAACAATAAGGCTTTCTCTAGTCAGAACTGTGATATTAACCCCTATCACAGACACTGTTTACAGTTTAGTGACCAAACCAGACTTCGTTTTTAGAATCTACATGTGTCATAATTGGTTATACTTATAGCTAATCTTTTAGTTGGGGGGTGATAGACAGTGTATGGATATTAATTTTGGGCTTCTATAGCTTTATTCATTGAACATTTATTAAACCTATTTCACGCACAAACAAATCATTAAGTTTTATTTTAGATTTTAGCACTTTTTTTACCCACTCACCATAAAAATAAATATATTAATCTTGATTTTTGTTTTCACACTACAAAAACGTTGAACCTCATTTATAATAGTTTTCCTTTCTTTCCCCACTTTTAACTGATCAAACCAGTATTGACCAAAGTCGCATGTGTTTTTACTATCAACTTTTTCTGGGGCATAACTTCTTGTATTTTTCTGTGACTGATTTTTGAGAGCATTTTTTTTCAAAAAGAGTTTTCATTTGATCACTGTTTAGAACATTTTTTGGTGAGGGCGCATTTGATGAAAAATTGTATATTACATCAGGAATTTTTTCCATTTTTTAAGCATTACAAAAACAGAAACAATACATCGTTCACCAAGCGGGGTCAATATTGATTTACCATATATACTCAAGAGTAAGCCGATTTTTTTTTCATAGCACATTTTTTGTGGCTGAAAATCCTAAACCGCTTTACTCGAATCATGATAAAAAAACAAAAGTAATACTCACCTTCCCGACCCCCCCGCAAGTCCTCTTACATCGTCGCGGCCCGGGCATCGGCTCCGCCCCTGACATTCCTAATGTGTGCACACGCATCGGTACTTTACTAATGATGTCCCACGAGCCAGCTGACATCATGGTTCCTGTGACAACCGCGCGAGGTCACGGAGACCGTACCCGCATGGCTAGAGAGGACCTCCGGGGCCTATGGGGAAGGTGACTACACTTTTTTTTTTTCTACAAGCATGATACTACTACATGGGGCTGAGCTGGCTATATACTGGGGCTGGGGGTGCTGTGACCCGCTTTCTTTCCCACCCTTGGCTTATAGTCGGGTCAATAGGTTTTCCAGTTTTTGGGTCTAAAATTAATGTCTGGCTTATAATCGGTTCTCTATACTCGAGTATATACGGTAGATTTACTGCGCACAGATATAATACGGACGCGGTGATACCAAATATGTAACTGTTTTTTTGTGTTGTAGATACATTTATTTCGACTTTCAAAAAAAACAATAATTGTAGCTGGGTGATTAGTCGGACTCTATGATTTAATTATTATTATAACATTATTTTACAAGTTTTTCAACAATGTTCACTACCGATCCTGACAGAACTCAGTTCGTTTACATACAAGCCGGACTCCTCCAGGAGCAGAAACCTGGCGGGAAAAAGAGACAGCAGATTCAGAGGCACAGGCTAGACCCGGGGTTGCAGCAGAAGGATCAGATCCCCTAGTAGCTCACCATTGGGGCGGGGTGGAGGCCCGATCCAACGTGGGACACCGTTGCACCGCGATCACTGGCATCAGTCTGGTGTTAGTGCCAAGTCTGGGCTGTGAGTGTAAATCACTTTCTGTCCTGTATCCACTTACAAACTGGGAGATAAAGAAATCTTATAATGTTACTAATGACTTAACAGTTACAAACAGTGCATGGATAGTTTAATCTCCATTCGACTGATTGCATCAGTTAAATGGTCTCATACGGAAAGAAGTAGTAAACGTCTTCTTTCGTCCGGATATGCTTTGAACAGACTGCAGATACACGGTTGCAGCTAATGAATGCAGAGCATGCGCCTAGTTAATGACACAGATGGATAACCTCTCCAGCCATTGGGCCATTTACATAAGATAATAGTGGGTCTATGAGGAGGACAAGAAGCAAAAGTAAGGGCCATTACCAGAATCAAGGTCTCTAGATTTTAATACATCTGCTGCAACAAACTGGGGCACATAAGCAGTTGAGATATCTTCCTAAATGTCTCACTGACCATTCATAGTTTATACCAAGCTTGTACGTGTCACGTCCACATGGTTCATATTAACGCTTGAGTTTAGGATTTGTACTTTCAGAAATCTGTATAACAACCTGGTTTACTTTTGGGCTGATGCATTTCGACATATAAGAGTGTGAGATCTTTCTTCTTTCCTTCCTAGAGCCAAAGGTCAGAGAGCACAGGTAAATCAGAAATCACAATCATAGGGGGGGGGGGCATTTACTATTGTGCTTCCGGCCAGTTTTTGTCTTAATTCTTATATCCCTATCCCTGGCATGCACCGCTGTTCTCCTTATTTATTGGGGCTATACCTGTTTACATGTAAAAGTGGCAGTATACACTTAGTTTATATATGTTGGAAAGGGTCAGCAATTCTATTCATTTGGTAGGTTTGGTGGTGAACAGACATAAGTGACATATGTGTGTGCCATCCATTTGTCATGTTTCCTTTCCTAATCCAATACTGAAAAAAAATAAGTGGAACCAGAAGTGTGGATGCAAACCCATGGACTATCGTTTTCCCTTATTACGCGCCGTGTGCCATACATCCTATGGGAGCAGTGCTCACCCCCTCGCTCCTCTCCCCCAGCGCGGGCACAGTGTGCCCCCCGTGCTCCGGCACGGCGCGGTCAAATGGCAGTGTGATATCGCCTAAATCAGATATCAAAATAATCAGATTGATCTCATGTCTTCTTCAGTGTTTGGTTCCTGGTCGAACGGTGCAATCAGATCTGTAGGAACCCATTATCCTACATCAGCTGATGTCCTGCTGACCCCACAAAGCTCCCGGCCCTACAGGACGTCCCAATACTGGGTCCCTGACAATACTGTTGGCCCCTATCTCTCCAATTCTACGAGTGCCACGCACTCATCAGGGAAATAGTGTTAGTATGGTGGACATACCAGCCTTGATACTCATATGTCTTCTAGATCCACTACAATGGAAAACCAGATAATCGAGCGTGTGCTTGTATATACTAATCTAGCATGGTGACAGGTGTAGTTCAATGGCCATCTGGCACTGTGTGTGATTACTAGTCAAGTCCAGCACCAGACTGGATAGCCTTTTGTGATAACCAACTAGCCAATAATGTGTGTCAAAGTAAGCCCTGTTTTTATTGATTCGTCTGAGAAATCTCAACATGCTCTACTCTGATTGGGAAAATGGGACGTTCTTGGGTGTCATCACGGTATTGGTCAATTTGTTCCTGCATTGTAGTAGCGCAAAGAGTGTATCTCACAGCTGTGAAAAATCTTACAGGACACAACTTAGACTACACACGGACTACAAAAAATCATACGTTGGATAGCACTAGGATTGAATCACGACAAAATCAACAGCATAATCAGATAATTACGGACCATCCTCATTTTACAAGCGGGGGAGAGAACTCCCAAGATCCCCAGCACCACATTTTTGTCCACTTGCTAATTTATTAATGACAGCACAGAGTTGACTGACCCACCCGACTGCACATTTACACCATGTTTCGATTCTGGACAATATTTTACTGCTGTCATCAACTTCACATGGATCGCAGATCCAGTGTTTGTGAGCGAAAAATGCACATTCATATACGGGATCAAATTCCATAGAATATTCATCAGCAATTATTCGCTGTGAACAAAGTTTAATGTTTGTACTGTATGTGTACTCGTTTTCCATCAATATAGTGTGATCTCAAAGAATCATTTACAAAAAAAACGATGTAGCGATGTTAGATTGTGCTACTTTTCCCCCCTTCCCTCCACCTGTATCATTGGTTTTAACACCGCAGCGGTATAAACATTCCAGGATTATTTTCACCCAGCATCGCTATTTGCCTTGTGATTGTAAATATTCTCTGCTTGGCTATACACACACTACTAAAAAAAAAAGCTAAGTCGCTTATTCCTTTTCACTTGAAAACAAGGGATTTAAACTAGGTTCTCACCAGGAAAAATAAGTAAATGGGCACCACCTCACACCAATACACAACAGTGGCTTCAGCCGGGCCCAAACCATACCCCCCCCCCCCCACCATCTATCCTAACCCACCCTACCCATTGCTTTCTGTGAAGTTTCAATTCACACAAAGTACCGTCAAGGCAGCATTAAATATCACACAGCCGACTTCTATATTCTGTGGTCTAATTATTTCACATGGGATGTGATATTGTGCGCGCAAGGGTTAATGAATTGGCGCACACTAAATCCCCCGAAAAGATTGTCGAACTGTCTCCACATTCATGAATTTTAGTATAAACTCCATGACATTACTTTTTAAGGCTCAATTGTGGCACAAAAATGGTAGTTTAAAACAGTGTTGGGGATTTCAAAGCTCCCCCACCCCCCCCCCCCCCCCCCAAAAAAAAATGAAAGCGTGAATAACGAAAAGACAAACCATGTGGCACGGCATTAAATAGGCGCAACAAGTGCAAAAAAACAGCAAAGAGTCAAAATAAATTTACCCCTCTATGTTCACTTTATGGTACTTGTACATCATCAAATTAATTGCTAGGGTTAAATCATTCCTATCTGACTTACATTCTGAATTAATTACTACCACGCCTCGGTTTCTTACTATTAATAAATAAGCTGGACACACCTAACTGACTGGTTCCACAAGATTTTTTTGATTATGTTATAAAATCGCAAATCAGAAATCCACAGCTTTGCTCGGCGGTGCCTAGACAGGGTTGTATGTTTTAGCCACTATTTATGATTGCGGAAATAGGAGGCCCTTCAATTTTTTTACTACAAAATATCTCAAAAAAACCCCCCTTGCCTTTTTTGCCACTTTTTTTACGCCAAAAAGTCAGTGATAAATTCCCCCCATGGTTCAAAATCAAACCCACACAGGGATGGGGTGCGTGCGTGGTCTGGGGTGTGTGAGCTTAGCCTGTTTCACGGCGTATGCTATGAACTACAAGATACTGACATAAGAGTGTTATCATTATTGAATGGCCTATCAGAGAAACCAGAGTCAGCAGAAATAAAAATAAGTTAAGGCTATTTAATAGGGTAGAGAGAGGAAGGCCTCTAGAATATTTACTGTTGGGTGGAAGGAACTCCTAGTCTTGCTTGCCCTGTATATGGCACTAGAGCGGGTCGCTAAGATAGTCCATCAGCACCTCACAACACAGCGAAGAACCCAACAAAAACAAAAAAACATTTTTTTTTTTAAAAAGACCCCCTAATTTTTTTTTTCCACTCAGAAATGCAATATAATATAATTGCGAGAATTTAACCTTAATTCTCAAAGGCTCTTGACTTTGTCCTGTAAAATGACCTATGGAAAAACATGGCCAAAGTCCTTATAAATGAATTATAGCAAGGTGGGTTGTTCTTAGAGGGAGCTAGGAGCTTATTGCACATTATTTTATACACAACACCCAATAAGCTATTATTATGCGCAATAAACTTAGTTCTTTGCCAATGAACTACTATAGTCTTCCATAAGAAGGGTGTGATTCGATGACATCCTCAGGTTTTAAAAGGTTCCCCATGAAAGAAGTTCTCTCTGGCATTTCAATCCCCTAGTGATGTTTTACACAAAAATATAAAAATTGTGTGAGGGGTCCTCCTAAGAAGGCATATTGGAGTCTTTACTAAGTAGCACTTTTGCTGTTCCTACCTTTTTCGCGGATTGTGATCGGTTTTTTGGCGCAGCTGCGCGGGCTGCATGCAGACACAAATTCCCTGGGGGGGGGGGCGTCGGACTATCAGACACTAATTCGCACTGATCCGGGATACAAAACTAAACCAGCACTTACAGGCACCAGTAAAAGACGGTGAACTCTTCGGACCTGCGCAGGGAAGCTACACATACAGGATCTTGGGCTGCACGATCTTAGTGAATCCAATTTCATTAACTACAGGGTGAATGTAAGTAAGTGTTTCCTTACTGTTTATCCATCTAGTTTGTGGGGTGACGAGTGTTCAGATTATCAGGGTACAGGGGTATAGCACTTTCATATACTTTCTCTGGTGCACTTGCACATTGTCGGACAGAGATAAGAGATGAGACGCTCAAGGATTTCAACAAAATGCATGACAGACAGAGGCTGATCATTACACTGTTACACTCTGGGCTCTACTACGTACTCACAGATAAATGCTTCCCCCTGCCCCCGGATCACTTAGCTCCTTGTAAGAATTGTAGTTGCAGCCTCTCACTCCTCACCATGTGTTGACGTCTAGTGAATACCAGTGTTTTGTGTGCTCCGTACGGGTCGTGGCTACCGCCACACGGCAGAGACAGACAAAACGTCAGCTCCACAATCCTCATCCAGATGGCTGCCACCAGACCTAAGTACCATAGAAGTTACTGGGTGTTCTAGGGGCAACTGAACTCGTGTACAGCATGACTGTAGCAACTTGTCTTGTCGGGGAATACCCTTTAAATCCTAGCAAGTTTTAAAACTCCTCAAGTCCAATCACAAACTTAGCTCCCGTAGCAGATCAGTACCAGGCATTGTCTTCCAGGCATCACACAGAATGAGCAGCAGGTCCCACGCCCGTTCTTGTGATCGCTAAGATGCCATCCGACCATACCAATGTTTGAGTAGAACTCCTTGTCTACCAGTAATGAAATATATAATAAATAATGCAGTTTCATGCCAAATTTCAACACATTCCTACATATTATTAAAACTCGCAAAACCAACATTTTCATAAAGCTCTGTTGCAGTTGTTAAAATTTCTAAAAATGAAAATCAATTAAAATGTCACTGTAATTACTGACCATTCAGTTGAGCTAGCGTTATATTACACACATATATAATTATGCCCAAATGTTTTTTTAAATTACATGTAGAAATAAACACAAACAAAAAATGCCATAAGACTGCCCTGTGTGATCTAGACCAAGATACATTCTATGCTGGATTCTGCTTATGTACAGGGTCTTTGTGTCGAGGAGGGGGATGGGCAGTAACAGCAAAACAAAAGCTCTGTTTGGGGTTAGTTTTAACAAAAACCTATTCTTTTGCCATTTGCTTTTAGCTCCATAGATTTTTAAGATAAACTATCTTGGTTGGTTCGCTGCATTTTCTAGGAGTGGAGTTATTTGTTTTGCCTATTCGAAGTTGCATATTTTTTAAACTACTTCACTTCTTCCTTGAACCTTCCCCTCTCGGACACCTTTCTATCACTGAGAGTACTGTAGCCACCGAATACTATGTCCCGCTGCTACATTTTGCTCTATAGCGATACAGATTAAGACGAGACTATTTCCTGGTATCAGTCCAGGATGGATACAGAGCGCTATGGCTTTTCATCTCTTATGAGGACATCAGTAATTAGGCTACGTTCGGGACAAAGAAAAGACCATGAATCTTGACAGCTTACCCTAATATACTCAGATTATCCAGAAAGACATAAGGTCAACGGGGGTCCAATGATCGACGGTCCAGCTAGGCACTGTTGTACCCGATCCCAAAGTGGCAATTCGCATCTATGCATCACACCTTAACCATTCAGATACACATAAATGGGGCAATAATAGTCAGGTACTAGGTAGTTCTATAAAAATGGCCATTAAAAAGGTATAATATTCTGAGATTATACACAATATCTACTGAACAGGAAAGTCCCACGGGCAAAATCGATCCTGGTTCCTTTTTGTCCCTTGCCTTTATATGCAATTCTCATCGGGTGTCTCTACCACATAGGCCAGGTACCCACGAAGAGAGTGCCACTCCACTGTATGAATGCTTCACATTACATGTTTAGCTACAGAGCCAGCCTGTAACATCAGGGAGCAAGACACGCTGCTTCATTGGAAGCCAGGAAAGGTGAGTACATTTTTTTGCCTCAATTGGAAACAGGGATGGAAAGGCTCTGGTGGGGCGCATGGGGGCTCTAGCTGCTACTGTGGGCAGTGCAGGGCACTACTGTGGGCACGGTAGGGTTCTAGCTACGGGCAGTGTGATGTCAACTTTAACTACCGTGGGCATTTTGCGGGGGCCTCTGGCTGCTGTGGCACTTGCATCTGCTGGTGGCCGTTGTTGAGGAACTCTCATTTCGCCACTGCTCCTGGCGGGCACTAGCTGTTCTCTCTGGGGGGGACACTTTGGCTGTGCTGGGGCGGCACAGTGGCCTTACTGGTCAGGGCAACTTAGCGTGGGGTGGTGTGGGCTGATTGGCGCCACTGTGCGTTCTGCTGGTGAGGGCAATGATGGTCTCCTGTAGGGGGCTACTGTAGCTGCGGGGCCAATGTGGTTGCTGGTGAGCAAGTATCACACGTGGGGGGGGCGTGGTGTGATATTCTGCCCCTTTTAAGGCAATCACAAGTCTGATATCCCCTCCCCCCCCGCCATGAAAAGACAGTTTTGTACCCCAGTTTCTTAGTCTCATTGTCCCTTTCCTGGATTTCATATCACCTAACCTCTCACCTATCCTCCTCTCTGTTTTCATGCTTCGAGGCTCTGTTACTGGGAACACCCCTACCCTTCTCCATCTCACATCTCTGGCCTAGGACAACAAGCGCATTATCCCATGCTTTCAATACTACTTTCTAGCTGATGATACAGAGATCTATAACTCAGGTCCAGATCTTACCTTCCAGGTTCCATTGCCTTATGCTCCTTCTCTCCCCGTGATTCTAAACTTAATTTGAACAAAACATACTCATATATTTCCTTCACTTAGCAGCACAATCTCCCCACCAGACCTAACCGCCCAACTCATGCCAGCAAAAGTTCTCCGGATCCCTTAAAGTCCGCTGTATTGTTTTAAGCCTCACATTCAGGCGCCCTTACCTTAAATCCTGCTCCGCACTCTCAAAAAATCTCCAACGTCCTCCCCTTCCAAACCTGCAACATAACCTGAAAAACCCTACAATATGCAATAACTGCCACGTGCTCTGCATCCTCACCTCCCCTATTGAGACGCTCCTATTTAAGCAGCCGGCACACTCTTAACATTTTCAAAAGCTGACACTATGAGACCCATAAAAGACGATATAAATGCGTGAATTGTACTCAGTTTTAATGGATAGTTCATTAACTTGCAATATCTACAAACAATTAACATGTCTTATTAGAATCAGTTTACTATGTACAATAACTGTATAAAGATAGTGTTGTCAATCCGTAACCTGGCAGGCTTTCCATTTGTTCTTTATACTAAGATCTCAGCTGTAGATTGTTCACCTTATGAGCCGATTCTTCCTCGAGCACATTACGTATTTCTGTATGACAAATCCAGGACTTCTTGGAACCAGGCATAGCACAGAAGTACATATACGCACTAATAACAACACATTCATGCTCGAAGATTACAACTCAGAAAAAAATTTAATGTAATAAAGCTCCGGTGGCTCTTTTACGGTTTAATAATTGTGCATGAAATCAGAGCGTGCGGTCAGGATGTTTTACACTAACCCAACAAACCATTTTTTGTCAGTTTTAAAACTGTTAAGTGCTGAGAACTCTCAAATCAACTGACAGAGATCCACTGTATAACCATGCAATTGTGCGGTGGAATAACTATTTAATAATTGTTGCGTAACAATTTTTAAAAGCTTAAACTGTTGTCTAATCAGAAAATCCCTGACATATCCCATTTTCAGGCAATGGTCTGGTATAGAAAGATCCTCTTCTTGAGCCATGTCAAAGAGCCAGCCGTAAAAAAATTTGGCTTCTCACAATGGGTCCGTCGTTGCACTGATAATGTAATGTTGTAGGTTAGTTTCTTGATTATAAACGCGTCCTGAACCCCCCCATTGGATTGACTACTTTTATACTCCATAAAATAAAAATTATTATTCAACAATGCACTGCTCTCTTGCGGTGATCAAGATTTGATTTTAATATGAGCAATAATTTGTGTATCACACGGCCTTTTCAGCTAGACAATATATAAACATTAGTGTCCTCAGAGAACCCCAGTAGTTTTTTGGGGCCAAGACCCAAGAAGGGTCAGCTGCATATAGATGAAGCAAGTAAAAGGTTCCTGCACGGCCGTCTGTTTCTGGTTAATCTCCCAATCGCACGCGCAGGGTTTTGACGGAGGTACCTTAATTGGCATTTTTTTAATCTTATAACTTTAGCCTATATTTTTATACAATATGTGCTAGCTATGAATAACCGATTAGACCTATGTAGTTATGACTATATGCAATTTATATGTAGACAATATAGACAATTTGACTCGTATAGAAGGCTAAAAAACAACCAGAACCAAAGTAAATACACATCAAATCCATATGATTACCCCAAATACAGCCCAAAGCAGTTCCATCTTAACTACAGCATCGGAACCAATGTGCTGTACATATAGTAATACAGCTAACACACCACGGGTTGTACATATGTACTAAATGTAGCTTACAAAACTGAGATTCAGCAAGAATAAAGCGATCACCATAACCCAGCACAGTGCCTAAACAGCACAGGTACCAAGTGTATACATTTTAAGTAGGGGAATGCAGAATTGTCAGACCATTGTTAATCAAGCTCGTCTACTGTAATTTGGCAACTCACAATGACAACTCTTTCGAGTAAGGTGGACGCCGTCATCTTCTTCTTCTATGGGCCAATCTAGCCGTACTTCTGTTAGCCAGATCTTATGATGTAGTAACAAAAAATGTAGATTCCCACTTTCCTCATCAATCGTCCTCCACCGTAGCAGCATAAGTTTGCAAATGACCCAAAGTAAGCCCCTAAGCAGAGCATCTACCCCACAAGTGACAGGAGACACGAGACCCTGTCCACAGAGTCCTTCGCCTTACGGTAATCATGGGGGGGGCAGAAGTTAAACTGTGCCAGCTATAAGTACCATATCACAGTGCCCTTTCTATACACTACCAGTACTCACAGTGCCCATCCCACATAGGCCCTAGTCACGGCGCTGCCCCACAGTAGTCACAAAGCCTGCCCTACAGTATCTCACTAGCCACAGCACCTTGCCGCACTCGTAGTCCATCTGCACACGCGCTTGCCCTCACGGTAGCCATAGCACTAGGAGTCTCCCGTCCTCCACACACTGCAACCAATTTAATGGACAGTCACTTCTACGTCGGTACGTGGGCATATGCATCATACAATGCCCTTCTTATATCGTGAAAACACCTGAGACTTTTTTCACTGAACCTTTCCAATTTTTTCCAAAAAATGGTGGGTGGCAGCAGGGCAGGGAAAGGAGAGGCCGGCGACACTACTTAAATAAAACAACTACTGCATATCGCGTATTGCAAAGAAAGCTTCCCCATACAGTAGCTTTGTGCTCCTGATTTTGATTGAACCGTTGTATGGGGATCAGGGGGCTGGTCCATTCCAGGATAGCTGCCGATTGAAAAGGAAATGGCGCGCTTTGAGCCCTCTTTGGGCTCTTAATCAGCACGTGAAGGATACCTGAATCACCTAAATAGTTTTGTCGTTCTTCTACACTCAGATTTAAATATTTCATAACAGAAATGGGTGTGAAGCTTCAAAATGGACTTAAGACAGGGCAAGGGGTGGTTACGACCAGAAAACCTTTGTTCATGAGAAGTCCCATTGGTCTGTGGAAGCCACTTTCCTGAGCTTGTGAGGAACCAGCACCACCGCAGTGTTTCTTTTGTAATCACTAACACAGTCTCATTGAGTACTAATGTAGAAAGGTAGAAGAACCTCGCAAAGTGCTGTAAGTGTGTGTATATGACATACCTCTAGACTAGAGGTATAAGCAGTGCTGGTATATGACATACCTGTAGACTACAGATATAAGCTGTGCTGGTATATGACATACCTCTAGACTAGAGATATAAGCAGTGTGTGTATATGACATACCTCTAGACTAGAGGTATAAG